>MU693880.1:0-18108 GCA_026770625.1 Nicotiana glauca
TTATTATTATTTTTTTTCTTTTGCGGATAAAAATTAAAAATTACCCTAATTAAACTCCAAAATTATTTTACTAATCAATTTGTAGTAGTTTTTTAATTAAAGCACTCAAAACTAAATGAACTAATTTTTATAATTTTCTTCTATTATTTTTGAAAATACGTTAATACTACTAAAATGTAAAATGCGAATCTTAAAGCATAAATATATTTTTTGTATTTTAATTATGAGTTATTATGTGGCTAATTAATAAAAGGATGCAATATACTTCTTAAAATTGTAAAAATCATTTTGTTTGATATTTTTGGAATAATTTGCTTAGGGTAAAAATCACGTGCTCACACTCGTTTCTAACAAAATATAAATATTTAACTCTTTCCTAATATGTAGGATTTCCTTCCATTCCTTTAGATTTAGGATTGTTACATTTTTACTAAATGGGTGTGAGTGGAAAATGGAAGAGGCATCTTTTGGATTACACCTCTCCATATCACCGTTGCTTTGTCTATAAATTTAGAGGCTTGGCCTCATTTTTCAAAGATGGAAAAATCTGAAATCTTTTTTCCTCTTTTCTATATTGTTGCATTATTTTCTAAATAAACAAAAGTGTCAAGTGTGATTTGCTCCGTCTGTTGAGTTCGTTGAAATTTTGTAATTTCGATTGCCAGTATTGCAAAATAGTTATTCTGTTCTATCCTGGGAGGAATTAATCCAAAACTTTGGGTAACAGTGAGTGGATTAAATTCCTTAAGAACACACAAGCAACTTGTGGGCTCGGAATTTTTTTTTTGCTTTGTTTATTAAACTAATGTTTCTCTGCTTCTCTGATTTTCTGATTTTGAACACAGTAATACCAACAATCTTAAGAAATTTAATTTCTTTTTTTGTGTTCGTCTTTGAATCTCCAAAAATCATAATAGAGTTTGTTAGTTTCAAAATAAAAAATTTATTGGATGGACGAAAGGAAAAAGGTTTTGGAAACAGTATGTCATTTGTTTGCTATGGACAAAAATGACCGAAATTCTTATGGATGTGCTTGAATGCAATCTGTCTTAATTAGTCATTTGCTTCAGCATACTCTTTTGTTGAGAAAATTGCATCTTGAAATTGGAATAGTCAATTACAAGAATCAGATGCCACCCATTATAAGACATTAAATACGGTATCACAATCTGGATATGGCACTAAAGATGACGAAACTCATGTAACTATTAATATATTCTCGAAAACATGGAACTATTCGATCTTTCATTTATGAATTGATTGCTCCTAAGGAGACATCAAAAATTGCATAAATAAATTATCTCTATTGTGCAAGTACTCGTTATGTGATGGCAATAGTGTCTTAAAATTGAAAGCTATTTTTTTAGTTTTCAAGCCTATGAAATTATCAATTGACCATCGCATAGTTTCATGAATTTCTAACAAGTTTTCTTTTTTAAGTGAATTTGTTTCCATCCAAATAATACAAACAAGGATATGGAACCGTTTATGGCAAGTGTTAATGGTGTAAAAAGTCAGATGTTAATCACTGTAAAAGAAAAATAGTGAAGGTGACGATTTAAGAAGAAAGTGGTGATATTTTGGGTTCTACTTTCTTTACTCTTCTTTTTTTCTACCCTTTGTGATTTATGATATCTTGCTTTCATAAATATTTGGGTAGACGTTTATTATGTAATGATCTCATATTACAAATCCAGAATTATATGCATGATTAGGAATAACATATTTGCAGTTAATTTTTTTATTCCTTTGACCAAATAAAAAAACTATTAATAGTTGATATATACAATTGGTAGTATGCATGGTTTCTTCAAGGAAGTAAGACATGAATTAGACTTACCGTAATACTTGAAGTATTCTTTAGATCATGAATATAATATATGTAAAGATGAACATATACGAGTTTGATTCAGAAAGAGATCAAATTGTTTATAGTGTTATAATGGTTTAGTTGGAAAACCATTTGCAAAGAGAATTAAAATTCGCGTGATTTTCTACAGCCATTATGGAGATTAAAATCTTCGTGATTTTCTACTCCTACTTTGAGATTAAAATCTGTGTAATTTTTACTCGTTCATTGAGTTTAAAGTCTTCGTGGCTTTCTATTCATTTGTCGGAAATTAAAGTCTAAGTGACTTTACACTCGTTTTTTAGATTAAAATCTTAGTGATTTTATACTCCAATTTATTATTCGATTTGAAGATTAAAATCTTCATCGTTTATTAAATTTGATTGTATCATATATTACTCGGTTTGAAGATTAAAAACTTTACCGTTGATTAGATCTAGTTGTATCCGATATTACTCAGTTTGAAGATTAAAAATTTCATCGTTTATTAATTCTGAATGTGTTAGAATGGTTTGAAGATTAAAAACTTCACCATTTATTAATTTGGATCTGTCGTGACACAAACAAGAATTCATACGGTAGGCTCTACAAAGTAATATGTGTGGCAAAATATGAGTCTTCTTATAAAAAAATATGTTTGGAATATGGTGTTATTTATCAAACAACGGCCACATACACGCCCCAATCTAATGGGATTGGGGAAAGAAAGAATCGATCATTAAATAAAATGATGAATGCTTTGTTGATAAGTTCTGATTCACTCCAGAACTTGTGGGGGAAGCTATTTTTATAGCTACATCAAGTTCCTCATAGCAAAACGCAATCCATTCCACATGAAAATGTAAAGGAATGAAGCCCAACTTAAAATATTTTAAAGTGTTGGGGTGCTTAGCTAAAGTGCACGTTCCTAAACCCAAAAGGGTAAAGATCGGACCGAAAATTATTGATTGCATTTTCGTAGGATATGCAACAAATAGTAAAGAATATCATTTTCTGATTCATAAATATATTAATATGGCAATCGAATCAGATGATGCCGATTCTTTGAGAATATTTATCCGTATAAAAAAGGAATGTGAGTCGTCTAGTGAAATATCTAAGCGAACCTGGGAAGAAGCAAAGGAAAGTACATTTGATGAGAAAAATCCAAGACGTAGTAAATGTCAAAGGACAACTACTTCCTTTGGACCAGATTTTCTGGCATTCTTATTGGAAAATGAGCCTCAAACGTTCAAAGAAGCAATGTCTTCCTCGGAAGCACAATATTAGAAAGAGACAGTCAATAGTGAGATAAGTGTGAATGGAAAATAGAAGAGGCACCTTTTGGATTGCACCTCTCCATATCACCCTTCCTTTGTCTATAAATTTAGAGGCTTGGCCTTATTTTTCAAAGATGGAAAATCTGAAATCTTCTCCTCTCTTTTCTATATTATTGCATTATTTTCTAAATAAATAAAAGTCTCAAGTGTGATTTGCTCCGTCTGTTGATTGCCAGTATTGCAGAATAGTTATTCCCCTAGGAGGAATTAATCTAAAACCTTGGGCAATAGTGCAGGGATTAAATTCATTAAGGACACACAAACAATTTGTGAGCTTGGGATTATTTTTTCTGTTTTGTTTATTAAACTAATGTTTCTCTGCTTCTCTGATTTTCTGATTTTGAACACAGTAATACCAAGAATGATCCCCTCATATTTTAGCAAGCTTATATATTCCTTTGGTTATGAAATTTTACCCGATTACACGCTTCGCCCACTTTCAATTCCTTTTAGGTTTATGAAATTTTTTCCTCTCATATTTTATTTAGAGCATGGTAAAGTGCTTCTGAGGTTTATGAGTCATACTTTTACTTGTGAAAAGAGAGTAGTTCTTTTTCCTCATATCAAAGATTTTTTTGAATAATTGTAGATTTTAATTCTTACGAACGTGAGTTATTGCAATTTTGCTTGTTTTTCTACGTCTGTCTTATATAAAACTTTTTTGGCCGTTATTGTACTTTTAATTAGTAGCCAGAAGGTTTGTTATAAATAGAATCAATAATCTGAGCATATATGGGCAAATTAAAATTTTTTTTCAAAGTGAAAAATGTCTTTCCTTCTTCTAAAAGCGAACAAGTTGGATGGCCTCATATTTGCTGGTGCTGGGAATGAGACCTCTTCAATAGCTTAATATTTTTGCTCTTCTGTTTTTTATAATATCCATTGATAGGGGTGTACAAACCGAACTGAAAAATCACACCAAACTGATTAAAAAATCTGACTCGGTTTGGTTTGATTTGGTTTGGTATTGAATTAAAAAATCCGAACCAACCCCACATATAAATATATAATTTTTATATATATTATTTAAGATTTTATATAAAATTTTCTTTAAAAATATTTGGGATTCTCTTTAAAAAAATAGGTTGTATGATCAGTTTCTTATCAAGTGTTACCAAAATACGTCTATCTCTTTGTTCTTACATATTCATATCATATGTTAAGATGTATTAAATTCTTATATCTTTTTCGAATGTGAATTGGTTATTAATATTTAGGTATCATATTGATTTTTATGTTTAATTACTAAATTCAGATAACCTGAAAGTGTATATCAACGAAAAATTATTGTCAAACAACTACAAAAATAATTATTATGTATTATCTAATGGAATTCTTGCATAAGATTATTTTAATTGATAATATGTTTGTCAACTTTTTATATTTTTACTAAATAGATGTATACGTATCAAATATTTAACAAAGTAAGGTTGAAATAATATGTAAGTAACAAAAATCCCGAAAATCCGAAAAACCCGACAAAACCGAACTAATCCAAACCGATATAGTTGGTGTGGTTCGGTTTTGATAAAAACCGAACCAACCCGGCTCATGTACACCCCTATCCATTAAGATACATACTATTAGAATTATGATCAATATTTTCCATAATGGATCAAAACCGAACCAATTCGGTCCATGTACACCCCTATCCATTAAGATACATACTATTAGAATTATGATCAATATTTTCCATAATGGCTTAGAGTATTTAACTTCTACACATTGATAATACAATTTTTAAAAAAAATTACATCATCAGATCACCTAACATGTAACTACAATCTACATGTAAATGTAATCATCCATAAAAAGTGAGATCGGCAACCCCCGATTAAAATACACTAACAATGTGAGTATTTAGGATTATTTTAATCACAAATATCTCCACCTCTATAAAAACAGACTCTTGGAGAATTTTGCTTGCGTAGGACGGTTTCAGCTGTGGCATAAAAAATTAAAAATTGCACGGGCGTCTTATTTGGTCACCCCCATTTAATTTATATGTATTTTATTAAAATTTTAAATTTGTACCCACTTTTTATATAACTTCAGCATTGTTTCTCCTCCTTCCTTTTCTTCTTCTTCTTCTTCTTTTTTTTAAATGACACATCCTGAAAAATGGACCCTATCGATGATATTCAGTTCGACTAAAATATTCTTTTAAGATAACATGATTTTATAGTGTTTTTCTAATCAATAGCAACTGCATGTTTAGATACTTAATCAAGAAAGTTTGCTTTTTTCCTATAAATTTTACTGGTTTTGTATTAAAAGGAGATCTTTCTTCTTCCCTTGTTTTTATGCTATAATTGCGTGTGCTTGAAACAGACAGTGCAAATAAAAACTTATTTTACCAAGCACTAGTTTCATCTGTTCTTTTAATATATGTGTGTGTTATGTCATGGTTATTTTTGTTTTAGACTCGGTCGAACTGAATATCATCGATGGGGCCTGATTTTTGTTTTATACCGGCGAACTTCAGCTCTAGAACTTTAGTTTTATACCTGGCGAACTTTAGCTCTAAAGCTGAAGTTTTTGTTTTGTAACTAGCGGAAGTTTTTATTTTTGTAACTGGCGTTTTACTTTTTTAACTGGCGAACGTCAGCTCTCTAGAGCTTCAGGCCCGGCTACTAGAATGCTCAAGTTTTGCATGATTAGCTTTGCTACTTCAGCCCCGTAGCTGAATTAATGCGAAAAACGGGCAAGCTTGCAATTTTTTTTGCAAAGCGGACACAAGTTAAAACGTGACACAAAAAGCGGGTACGAATGCAAATCATACAAAAAACATATAAACTTTTGCAGCTAACGAATATAAATAATTTCGGCCGCGGGCAGCCCATTCTTTTTGAGACGTTCCTATCCGAATTAAAACTAGCCATTCTTTTCGTGAAATATAAAAAAATTCTTCAAATCAATGGTTGAAATATAATGTTGGGTTCTCCATTAATGTTTGTTGTTAATGATCGATGAATTCAAAAACAAAGATCAACACATCATAGAGCATTAGTTTGTCTGCGCTTAGTCAATAAAAGACAGCAATTAGTGGAGGACAAACGTAAATAAAAAGTTATTCCTTTGGCAACCACAGTTTAGGATTTTAATTTGTCCATCCAAACAAACGTTTATATACTTTTCGAAAGAACCAAGTGCGGAAAATGGTATTGATTCCCAGATTCTGGATTCTGATTCGAAGGACGACAATCATACACTAGTATATTCCAAGTGTTTAATCCCTGGGACATGGTTTAAGCCAAGGTGGATCAGTTGGTATCAGATTTATTTGAATCTATACTTTTGACGGAAAATATATTTTTTTTGTTTTGGTAATTAACATGAAATATAGATTTTTATGTGAACTTACAGAACTTTCAATAAATATTAAATATGAATCATAATCTATTTTCAGCCGTATCACTTTTAACTGCGAGATATGCTACTTTTAACATTCAATGAATTTACTAGTTTAGTTGTGTGAGATTTCTCTGTCAAATTGGTGCGCACAAAAATAAATGCCTACGGTGATTCTACTAAATTCCAAATTTTGGGATGCCATAGAATAAAATAGTCCCACTAAACTCCACTTGTGCCTGGCAAATATATGTATTTGAACTATTTAGTGGATGTCACACCCAACTAAGAACATTCCCTTTAGAGTTGTCCTTCTGTTTTCAGATCCACAGTTTAGAAGGAACAAAAATAAGTGGATTCTCATTTCTCTCTAGTTAAACATATCTTTCTGTGTACAATCAAATCCCAGTTACCTTCGCAATATCATGTAAAAAAAAGTAATGAGTTCGATTGAATCAATATATAGCTATTAAGCTACATGTGTATTTGTAAACGTAGTTGCCTTCACAATATGTATATCGTGTCAAATATAATGAGTTTGATGCATTAAGCTATATCCGTCCCTGTCCATGATTAAATCATGAATGCGCCTCGCATCGATTGGTGAAATTCATATAATGAGTTCGATTGAAATAACCATAGCATTAAATTACATCCATCGCTGCTCATAACGATTAAATCATGAGGAAATTCATATAATTAGTTCGATTGAAGTACCATCGCAATAATTAAGCTATATCCGTCACTGCCCATAACGATTATATAATAAATCTGCCTCGCATCGATGGGTGAAATTCTACCCTTACAGCAAAGGGAGAACATCCACAGTCACTTGCTTAATTCGCCGTCATTTACAGTATTTTTTTGGTTTCTCATCCCATATTGCGGGATAAAGCAATTCTTAATAAAGGTAATTTCATACTCAAGATTCAAACCCAAAATTTCTGGTTAAACTTATCGCTCCCACAACAACCCTAGTTGGTGCCATGATCATTTTGTTTCACTTATTTGTTTAAGGAATGAATGCTTTCCCAAACAGCTGTAAGTCAGAAGAAATATGCTACTTCGATTTGAAATTATATGTACATAATTTAATGTTTAGGTTTGGCTCGATGATAATAAATTGCTCCTAATATATAGTGTAATTAATCAAAGGAGTATTATCGTCTGTCAGGAACCAACAAAGAAAGCCCTTTACGCTCATTACTTTTAGGATCAACGTCAATTGTTGTTAATTTTTTAGCGGACAGTTGATCAATAGTTAGTGCATTTCCAGAAAAGACCTGATCATTCTATTTTCTATTAGGTGCTTGAATTGTTTAACTATTTCAGTAATTAATGTTGGTGAAAATACAATTATAGTAGAAAATTAAAGAGAAACTTTCAGAAACCACTATATTTTAGTGGTTATTAGCTAGTTGTAGCTACCATTTACTATATTACTTCCTATAACTATGTTTTCAGGTTTTTTAAAGTGTATTCGATGTGTTTAAGCTACTGTATCCATGAATACAGTAGCATTTTTAGGCTTTAAACAGGGAATTACAGTTGTACATATTTTTATATTCGATTGTATTCACTACGTGAAACAGGGGATTACAGCTAGACAGATTTTGTATTTGACTGTATTCACAATATGTAATTGTGAATACAGTAACGTAAATAGCGCAAATCGTGGTCTATTCAGCTGATTTTAAACGGAAAGTGAATCAATTAACACAATAAACTCCTAATATAACTTAACTGACTCAATTATAAGTCTGAATACATAAAGCCATCTGAATATATAAATTATGTTAATTAAAAAAAATATAAATATATTCATGGGATATAGCGAGACAGTGAATATAATGAAATACAGCGAGATACATTGAAATACAATGGAAAAAAAGACATACAATGAAATACATATAATACAGCGAAATACATTGAAATATAAAGAAAAAAATGGTAACAGACTCTTCGAGTTGCTCAGCCACAAAACTCAGAATACAACGAGATACATTGAAATACAATAGGAAAAAAAGTAACAGACTCTTCAAGTTGCTCGGCACCAAAACTCCAACGTCTTTATTCAAGAATAACCCTAATATCGTCTCGTCAATAGCAGATTTTGACGAATTTTCACTTTGTTTCCATCGATAACCGGTGAAACGAAATTGCTTTGGTCACCGGGGATTTTCAACGGAGGAATGGCACGAACACTTTTTTGCCATCTTTGCCGCTTAACTTTCAATGGAGATTTTCTATTGATTTGTGTCTAACACTTTGTTTCCATCTTTACCGCCTAACTTTCGCAAATTACTGTTACAGCAGCATTACAAGATTGAAACATATGTATTGATAAAAATAATAAAAGACGATGTGGGTGGGAGAGAATTTCAGTTGCAGAATCGTGTTTTCTAAGGAAGATAATAGCGTGTATCAAATTAGAGAGAGAACATGGAGAGAGAATTTTACATCAAATACGGTGATTATGTGAGAAAAATCTGAAAAAGGAGAGAGAAAATTAATAATTAGCGTATATAGTGGCTTTTGGGTAGGAATTAACCATAAATAGATATTTTGCTATAAACATTAAAAGGTAGCTATAGAATATAATTTTTAAAATTGTATTTATTTAAAATAAATAAGGTGTTAAGCTTTGCTATAGGAGGTAAAAATTCCAAAATTAAAATGAAGAAAATAAAATATCTTCAGGCTGACACAGATATCTCGTTCTCTTTAAGGAGATTCAAGCCCACTGCAACAAAGTCCTCACTGATCCAGCAGTAATCCTCTTGACTTGTCTTCCCGAAGGTACAACAGTCTGATCACGTCGTATGACTCGAACAAACTCTGGACAAGTTGTTGAGTCCAAAGCTCCACCAAGATGAACACCTTCCTTCAACAAAAGTAAAAACTTTCTTTTTTTCACAACTTTAGCCTCACTTTATTGGAACACTCTCAATTATTTTTCACATACCACATTATGGAAGAAAGACTCCTATTTATAGGTGTAGAAATTCTTCCTTAAATTAAATTGGAAGAAAGTGGGGCAGTAAGTTATGAAATCATGGAGAACGTGGGATTATGGATAAATTCATGTGTGATTAGTAGTAGAACATGAGAGAATAGTTACAAAAGAGTTATAGCCATTTTATCATCATGAAGTAGTGGGAGTTATGACAAGAGAGGTTGCTCTGATGGTAAGCAACCCCCACTTCCAACTAAAAGGTTGTGAGTTCGGATCTCCCCAAGAGTAAGGTAGGAAGTTCTTGGAGGGAAGGATGGCGGGGGTCTATTTGGAAACAGTCTCTCTATCCTAGGGTAGGGATAAGGTCTACGTACATACTACCCTCCTCAGACCCCATTAAGTGGAATTATATTGGGTTGTTGTTGTTGTTGAAGTAGTGGGAGTTATAGTGATTTTCTACATCATGAGTTAGTGAGAGTTATGGTATATTTTATTTTAATAATAAAATACTAAAATACTAATATTTTTCCACTCATTTTTATATTAAAATAAGAGAATTTACCAATTGAAGGAATACTATCATGCATAATGAAGGTGTGCTCTGCATTAAATCTCCACTTAGCAAAACAATGATCTTTACCCCAAAGTCAGTAGTGGTCTCAGACTTGAACTATGACTGATTTAGGGAAATAAATTATCACTGCTTAAACATAATACTCAAGGTGCTGACATGAGCTTTATTAGCCAGCACATTTGACATTACGGCCTTGTGTATCCCGGTTTTTATGAGTATTTTTTAGAACAAGCTCAATTCTCATAGGAAGCGGCCTACTTCCACACTCACATAGGTCAAATCTGTCAAGGGTACTCCGATAACTCTAACACCCCACTCATACGAGATACAAATTTTCATTAAGAGTTAGTAAAACTCAATCTCACAAATCATTACATGATAAATGCATCACACTATAGGGATGGAACAATAAAAAAAATAGTACATTTCAAACCAAGCCATCATATGATTCGTTCTTCCCATTGAACCTGGTTATAGGATCTCTAGTCCCTAGGTTGGGTTTCCTCATATATGACTTATGATCTTATGGGCTTCAACCACATCCCCCTCAATGTGTTACAGACCCTATCTCTTGATAAGGCCTTACTCAGTGAATCCGCAAGATTATCACAAGATTTAACATAATCAACATTAATGGTACCACTTGTCAAATATGATCTCATAGTACTATGTTTTTTCCTTATAGGTGTGGATTTACCGTTGTAATAACGGTTTTGTACTCTACCAATTGCAACGGTGCTATCACAATGAATTAAAATAGGAGGAATTGGTTTTCCAAAATAAGGAATTTAAAATAATAAATCTTTCAACCAATTCGCTTCCTCACTAGCTGAATCTAGCAATTAGCTCAGCCTCCATGGTAGAGTTAGCAGTTATTGTTTGATTTTTTTATTTTCAACAAATAGCACCACCTCCAAAAGTAAAAATATAACCTGTAGTAGAACAGCAATCACTAGATAAAGTGTTCCAATCTGCATCAGAAAAGCCTTCGAGTACAACAGGATATTTTTTATAAAATAAGCCATAGATTTTGTACCAAGTAATTAAATACCTCATAACTCTTGTTGTGGCATGTCAATAATTTTCACAACCTCGCTTACTTGTAAACCTGCTAAGTACTCCTACTGCATATGCAATATCAGGCCGAGTACAATCAGTCACATATCTCAAGCTTCCGATTAAGCTAGCATATTCCTTTTGATTTATCACATCATTGTTATTTTGTACAGAAAATAAGTGAACACTTGAATCAAAAGTGGTTACAACATGCTTGTAATTGATAAAATTATATTTTTCCAAAATTTTCTCAACATAATGTGACTGGTCAAGGAAAATTTCATCACATGTTCTAGTAATTTTCATTCAAAGAATTAAAATTGTCTCACTCAAATCTTTCATGTCAAAATGGCTACTAAGCATGCTTTTAGTTTCTCTAATAACATTAATATTAGAGCCAAATATTAACAAATCATCAACATAGAGGCAAACAATTACATGTGAATTATTTCAAGATTTATGATAGATGCGCTTATCACACTCATTTGATTTAAAACCGTTTTCAATCATGCAGGAATTAAACTTTTCATGCCATTGTTTAGGTTCGTGTTTCAAGCCATATAGGGATTTAGTAAGTTTACACACTTTACTTTCTTGGCTTGCTTCTATAAAAACCCTCAAGTTGATCTATATAAATTTCTTTATTTAGGTCCTCATTTAAAAAAATAGTTTGTGCATCCATTTGATGAATATGCAAGTCAAAAATTACAGCAATATTAATTAAAAGTCTGAGGGATGTAATTTCAGTTACCGGAGAAAAAGTATCAAAAAATTCTTGGCCTTCTAGTTGCTTAAAACCTTTAGCAATAACCGAGCTTTATACTTATCAATCGAGCTATCCGGTTTTAACTTTTTTCTTAGAACCTATTTGCACTCAATTGTTTTACAACCTAGTAGTAAATCAACCAACTTTCAAGTTTTATTAGAAATTAGCGACTCCATTTCATCATTTACAGCCTCTTTCCAAAAAATAGCATCAGGTGACAATAAAGCTTCTTATAAAGTAAGAGGGTCATTTTAAATATTAAAAATATAAAAATCAGGATGAAATTTTTTTTCTAGTCTACCTTTTTTACTTCTTCTTAACTCAAAAGCACCATTCTCTTCATTTTGTAAAATAGAAGTAGAAGAACTAGGCATAGATAAAAAATTATCTTTATCTTTTTGACCCCCACTATTTTTAGACTCAAATAGAAATTTATTTTTATGAAAAATAGCATCACCTGATTCTATAATTATATTCTCTTCACGATTTAAAAATTTATAGATTGTACTATTAGAAGCATAACCAAGAAAAGTACAAGTGGTAATTTTTTTATCCAACTTTGTAATTTTAGGATCCGTTAGCGTAACATAGGCTAAACAACCCCAAACTTTCAAATAACCCAAATTTGGCTTGTGATTTTTCCACAACTCTAATGGTGTCAATTTTATTTTCTTATGAGGCACCCTATTTAATACATAACATGCAGTCAAAATAGCTTCACCCCACAACTTTAAAGTTGCATTTGACTCAATAAGTATGGCATTAGTTAACTCTACCAAAGTTCTATTTTTTCTGTCAGCCATACCTTTTGATGTAAGAGAATAAGGTGGAGTAGTTTCATGAATTATTTCCAATGATCTAACAAAAGTATTTAAATTAATTGGACTCATATTCACGACCTCTATCACTTCTAACTCTTTTTATTTTTCTATCAAATTAATTTTCAACCACATGGAGATAATTTTTAAAATTTTTAAACACGTCACTTTTATTTTTCATCAAGTATACATATTTATACTTAGAGAAATCATCAATAAAAGTGATAAAATATCTATTTTCTCTACGAGTTAAAATTCTTCCAAGTTCATAAATATCAGTGTGAATTAATTCTAAAAATTTAGTTTTTCTTTCAACTTGAAAATGAGGCCTTTTAGTTATTTTAGCTTGACTACATGCCTCACATTTTTTAAAATTCTTATTAATTATTGAAATTAATCCTAAACTACTCATGATTCCCACATAACGATTATTAATATGACACAAACGAGCATGCCAAAAATTAGTAGAAGAAATCAAACCTAACTAGAAGAAGTTTTATTCATCTCAACCTTCAACTTTAAAATCCCATCACATGCATACCCTTTACCCACAAAAATATCTTTTTTCACTATTAAATATTGATCACTCTCAATAATTTGTTTGAATCCTGCCTTGTCAAGAAGAAAACTAGATATCAAATTTTTTCTCATTGAATAAGTATAAAGTAAACGTTAATACTCTTCATGAAGTAAACTTCAACTCGACCTCTCCCTTTCCAAGCACCGGGTTGTGTGAGAACCACCAAGTATAATGGTTTTGGGCTCCTCAAATGGAATATACACTTTAAACCAATCTCTATCATAGCAAACATGAAGGTTTGCTCCAGAATCATCCCACCACCTATCAATTTTTTCTACCATGTTTATGTCTGTTATCACCGCCACAAGTGGCTCATTGGTAATGTTTGCCTGTGGTGTAGGACCACGTTTTAGAAATTTTTAAAATCGAGCAATATGCCCACTCTTGTCACAGACAAAGCATGGTTTCGCAATTTGAACTTGTTGATTTTGTGCTTGGTTGTTTGTACCATTATTCTTCTTGGGAGGTCTACCATAATTTTTTTTTTAAAGTCTTCTTCTTCGGCTTCAAAGAATTCTTTTTGTGAGTTTCAAGAGTAAAATTATTTGAAGTGATTAAATTTACCTTTGTAGTGATGTGTTGTAGAGTGCTCTTCTCCGATTGCATAAGTGCATCTTAGCCTCTTACCTCTTCTTCCATGCGAATCCGCATTATCAACGTCTCAAGTGAAGTTTCCTTTTGTTTGTGGCGCATAGTTTTTTGAAATTCCCTCCAAGAAGGTGGTAGTTTATCTATTATGCCACAAACAATAAGGTTGTCTCCAATTTTAATATCCTCGGAACTGATCTCTTCAGCGATCATTATGAAGTCTTGAGCTTTGTCTACTACAGATTTATTGTCCACCGTTTAAAAATGAAAAAATCTGCTAGCAACATATTTTTTGACACCTGCCTCCTCGGTATCATACTTACTCTGCAATACTTTCCAAATTTTTTTTGCAGTAAAGTAAGTTCTATGATAATAGTCATAAAAATTATCATATAGACAATTAAGAATATAATACCGATACTTGTATGAATCATTATTATATTTTTCAAATTTTTTCTTGAAGGGTAATTAGCTTATCATCATTCATGGAGGAGTAGTTTGCTTTGCTTGGATTCTTATCGGTTAAAACATAAGAAACATTGAGAAGACTCAAATAAAAAAGTATCTCACCCTTCCATCTCTTGAAATGAGTACCATTTAATGGCTTGTTGAGATCTACCACCTTGATATCTTCGGATTTTTTAACTGTAGTCATTTGATCTCCTTAAAAATATTGGTGAAAATACAATTACAGTTGAAAACTAAAATGAAAAAAATAAAATATCTTCAGGCTGAGGTGCGGACATCTCGCTCTCTTTAAGGAGATTCAAGCTCACTGCAGGAAAGTCTTCACTAGTCCAGCAGTAGTTCTCTTGACTTGTCTCCCCCCAAGATACAACAACCTGATCTCGTCGTATGACACGAACAAACTCAGGATAAGTTGTTGAGTTCAAAGCTCCACCAAGATAAACATATTCCTTCAACAAAAGTAAAAACTCTCTTCTTCTTTTTCACAACTTTAACTTCATTTTATTGAAACAATCTCAATTATTTTTCACATACCACATTATGGAAGAAAGACTCTTATTTATAGGTGTAGGAATTCTTCATTGAATTAAATTGGAAGAAAGTGGGATAGTAAGTTATGAAATCATGAAGAACATGGGATAATGGATTGTGTAATTAGTGGTAGAACATGGGAGAAGAGTTACAGAAGAGTTATAGTCATTTTATCATCATGAAGTAATGAGAGTTATAGCCATTTTCTACATCATAGAGTAGTGCGAATTATGACATATTTTATTTTAATAATAAAATGCTAAAACACTAACAATTAATTTTCTTAGAAAAATAATCAAAAGGTAGATTGGCAACCCTAATATAGAACTGATACTACTTGACTATTTCCAGCTAGTAAATCCACCATAACTTCTCATTTTAATATATCGTAAATCATTAAAAGAAACCAATTAAGCCAAAACTGTTTGAGCGGTATACCAAAAAATACTGCTTATATTAGTAACTCTTTCCATCCCAATTTGCATAAAGGTGTTACTATATGTGGAAACAAACAGCTTTATTCGATTACGATTTTTCTTAAATTTTTAAAAATATTTCATGTTATTAATGATGCTGATTGCTGACTTATATTATATTTTTTTTTAAATTTGAAAAAATTTATTCTCAAATTTTCACCAAAAATTAAGTATTTTGATCGTTCTATTTGGGACTAGAGTACTAGGTAAAAATGCTAAAGTACTACTATATATTACTAATTATATACTGGTACAAATTAGTGCGTCCAAGTTCTGCAAAATTTAGGGTTTACCGAACCCTTTAAACTGCGCACATTAGACCATAATAAAATTTAAGATAAGAAAAAAAGAGAAGCACATTTAATTATCATTTAAGGAAGTAGGTTGAAGGTACTCACCTATGACCTACCCAAGGTAATTCAGGATGGCACCAACATATTAGTTGTTGATCAATCTATGAATCTTGGATAATCTATCAAATTCAAGGTCACATTTTTTTGGGGGTACATAGTTCAAGGTCATACAACTTCATTGGGATAGTGAAAAATTTATTTCTTGAGTTGTGCAGTAAGTATTGTTACTGTGGGCGGAGCTAGAGGGATATAATAGGATTTATCCGTATTTTCTTCGCCAAAAAATCACAATGTATATAAAAGTTGAATTTATCGTAAGACAAAAATAATAATTAGAAAGTGATAAAATAGTGTACACATGTGAAACCTACTAAGAAAGTGTTTTTTTAATCAGTTTATTACTAACAGTATCATGCATTCACGCTTCTTTACACATTGTTCACTTATTAGTGTCACTTTTTTGGTAACTTTGTAGTGGACACTCAAGAATTAGTGCACTTCCACGAGTAAAAATGCAATATATATATATATATATATATAGGACTGCTGAATCGCTCAAGTTTTCTAAAATTGTAAGATCATGAATTTTTTTTATTTCATATATAAGTTGTACGTAAATTAAACAAATTGGACCATTTGTCAAAAGAAATTCAAAGCTTTCTAACTTTTCCAGTATGCTTACGGGCTTTTTAGTTGTTTATATTTTCACACGTACGCAAAGTAATCCACTATTGCTAGGAAGAAATACACTACAATATCTTTATTTTATTCGTCGTTGTTTGACTATGTACACAATATAAGAAAGAAAAAAAAAATTGCCGCCATGTCATTTCTATGTTTACAAGAACATGCCATTAAGAGTAACTAAAATTAAATTTAAAATCAGACTGAAAATAAAAGAATGTCATTTAAAATGAAAAAGGTAGAGTACTAACTACTCTATGCTCAAAGGAAGGGTAACTAAAAGCCTTAAAGAAAAATGACTGCACCAAGTAATCTTATGTATGACATTTTCATCCTACAGAATGATTATTTAAGTTTGATTAATGAAAATAGGTTAGAGAACTAAAAAGGACTAGTAAAAGGTCATGAGCAGGACAAGTTACTTGGTTAATACTGGTGGTGGCAAATGGGAGGATTGGGTCGAATTTGGAGAGAGGAGGGAGGGGAGGGAGGGGGAGGGGGTTAAAAGTTGTTGGAGGAAAAATGGGTTGGGTTTTAACCCGCTCATATTTCATGCGGATCAAAAATGTGTTGGGTATCAAATGGACGGGTTGAATATGAGTTAACCCATATTATATAGTGTAATATTTTTTGAAGTGCAATTTATAACTTTTCTTTTGCTCAGTTAATTTAGTGACATAAGCTTAATCGGAATATTATATCCTCTTCTTCGTTAAATTTATTCAAATTTGACTATCATATTGTAAACTTAAATTACTCTTCCACAAAATATGAAAGTTTTATTTTAGGGAGAAAATGTGCTTAATGCACGTGATCAAGCAATATCACTAATCATTGGCGGATCTACACATTTATGGATACTTAAGCACCCATTACTTTTAATCATGTTTAGTAATTTACATAGATAATTATGCAAATATTTAGATAAATATTGAGTGAGCACCCACAACAAAACTCTTTTTTCCTCTTCTTTTGAAATTTTAATCGGCGAGCACTCATGACTTTAAAATCCTGAATCTGCCACTGTCACTAATAATATACATGACTCTGTTCATTTTTCAATTTGTTCATATATTGTTTGCAAACCAATATAAAACAAAACAAATTAAAAAAAATACTATAAATAGAAAGATACTATTTATATTCAAAAAATATATTCATAAAATTCACTAATAATATATGACTTTCTACAAATTTAATATTGAAATATGTGCTCCATAACTAAAAGAAAAATACTTTTTTTTTTTTGTTGAAAAGAAAGTACTCTTTCTACATTATGAAAAGAAAGTACTCACTTTGTTGAAATGAAAAAAAATATTTTTTCTAATCATTTTGTTAAAATGAATGTAAATACTTTTTCTACATCATGAAAAGAAACTACTTTTTTCATTGAAATTGAAGAAAATACTTTTTTTAACATCATGAAAAGAAAATACTCATTTAGTTGAAATATATAAAAAAAATAATAAAAGGGCAGCCCGATGTACTATGCTCCAACTACGCGCAGGGTCCAGGGAAGGGCCGAACCACAAGGGTCTATTATACGCAGCCTTACCCTGTATTTCCGCAAGAGGCTGTTTCCGCGGCTCGAACCCGTGACCTCCTGGTCACACACATTAACTTTACAAGTTACGCCAAGGCTCCCATTCGAGAAAGAAAGTAATCTTTATAATATTTTTATTGAGTTGGGTGGGGGTGAGACTGGGTGGGGGAGGGGTTTTGGGATGATAGGAGTGGGG
>MU693880.1:19684-47090 GCA_026770625.1 Nicotiana glauca
AAGGTGGTTTGGGGGTGGGGAGTGGGTGGGAGTGTAGGGGGTGGGTTGGTGGGGAATGGGAATAGGGTGGGGAAGATTGGAAACGAGTTTTGGAAAATATTTTTCCTTTTATTGATAAGGAAAATATTTTTCTCCAATTAGAAGAAAATGATTTTATGAGAAAAATATTTTTCGAAATATTTAAGTCAACCAAACATGAAAAAATTAAAAAATATTTTCTGAAAAATACTTTCCTTCATACCAAACACACGCTTAATGTACTCTTCAGCAGTGACGAAGGAAGGATCTCCACGAAGGGGGTTCAAAACTTATGAAGGTTTTGAACCCCTTGACCACTAAACTACATCTTTGGGTTGTGTTAAGAGGGTTCAAAACTTAATATATAGAGGTAAAAAATAAAAATAAAAATTATATATATAATATAATTTTTCGACGAAGGGGGTTCGGGTGAACCCTTCCCCCTAAATCCGCCCCTGCTCTTCAGTACCTCTTTATTGAAAGTGATATATTAACAAGTTTGAAAAAAAGTTCTCTTTCTTAACATGTACTCTTCAAAAACAAATGAAAAACTATACAAAATTTCTTCTATTTCCTAAATTATTTTTGATATTCAAGTATGCATGTAAAAAGAACAAGGATGCTGAACAATAGTAAACAGTATTTAAAACTGAAAATGCTATAAAGGTATCCTAACTCCTCTTCCTTCATATGTTTCTTCTCATTATAGTTGACTAAACGGGCAGCTCGGTGCATTAAGCTCCCGCTATGCGTGGGGTCCGGTGCACTCTTGCATTTTCGCAAGAGTAAGGCTGCGTACAATAAACCCTTAGGTCCGGCCCTTTCCCGGACCCCGTACATAGTGGGAGCATAGTGCACCGATTACCCTTTTTAGTTTTAGTCAACTACAGTGAGAAGACACATACAAAGAAAGAGGAATTGGAATACCTTTATAGCATTTTCAGTTTTAAAAATGATATCATGTATTTTGAGTGAGCAAAAATTGGAAGATAACTCACTACGCTAACCCATATTTTATCTATATTTTACCCATGAATGCCTATATTTCTACAGGTTGAATATGAGTTGAAGGCTTGAAGCCCAAATTTTATCCAACTTAAATATCACTCATTCAACGAACTACACTATATGGACTCATTGGAAGGGAATGACAAAATATGGACTCAGTTTGCCAGCACTATTTAAGACTTAAGAAACATGTCTTTTAAACTTAGCGTATTATATGCGCATTTCATAGAAGTTGGACAATATGCTATGAAATTAGATAGTTGCTTTCACATGATTATAATTTAGAGGTTATGGGAAATGTCTACTGAACATCTTAGTTGCTACTAGGCTTATTTTAAAAGAGCTAAAATCACAAATTTAAAAGAGAGATCTTTTAGACCACATGAACCAAGAAAGAAGACGAAATCATTGATCCCTAAGTCACAACCTTGGAGCGCAAAAGATTCACAATATCAAAGAAATAAACATAAGACATCATAAAACTCAAAGTTCAATATTGATTTTGGCGTCATAGTTAAGTGATAAACACATGATAATTTGATAAATGAGCTCTATCCCATCGAGTTTTATAACACGAACGTACCGCACAATTGCACAAGAATAGCTCATCAGACAGCAGGAAGAGTTCTCTAGTTATAAATGCAGTGCAACAAAAGCCTAATGGACAAGACAATGTAAGCTAAACTTCCGAAGATTCAAACAACTTCTCAACATCTGCTATTATGGTTCGAGCTTCTTCAAATTCGGGGCCATCTTTTTGGTCCGTCTCCTCTAACTCAACCTGAAATAATATCCCCCAAAATTATCATCAGAGAAACAGCTAACATGAACTCCCTAAGTAAAACAGATGGAGGCGATAGGAAGCACAGCTTCATGCATTTTTAATGAGACTTGAACTAATGCAACCTACTGAGAGTAAAGAAGACTTCATAGTACCACAAATCAACTTTCAAGAGATTCTTATCTACTAATTTTCAAGGAAAAAACTTGGGAGCTTTCGGCGTTGCCCATAATTGAACCCCACCCCTTACCTTGCAATATCGTTTTTGTCTACTTTGACAAAGGCATTCTGCGAAAATTCATTCGTTTTCGTCTACTTTAACAAAGACATACTGCTAAAGTTCAAAATACAAATCAGAACGAAGAAGCTAAGATGCATCTTGTGCTCCTTTCACACAATCACCAAAGGATCAGTTGCAGCAAGAACTGTAAAGCCTTCCCTTGTAATGGAGTCGTTGGACTTCTTTGGTTCAAGAGTACATAATATAGACTAGTAATCTTTCATAATTTGTTAGACAACGTTTCACGGCCCAAGTCCTTATCAGTGAAACATTTGTGTGCCTAAAAAGAAACGACTGCTGATTGGAAATCAAAATCTTTCCTTCACTATCTTAGTCTCATTTGCCAACATATGCTGCTCCCAGTTTGGCGGTTTTAACAATTTACCCTAAGAAAGACTTGATAGGTAAACTAAAACTTATAGTCAGCTCTCTTGCTATAACAACATGATGCAGCTTTTTCCAACAAGGACTAGCTTTAATTTTTCTTTTCTAGTTTTCTTGGTCAGTTTAGATGAGGGCTTTCATCCCTTCCAGTGATATGTATGTACATTATCCCAAAAATTTCATCTTAAGCTTTAGCCAACATTTTTAGCATGACCACTTGTCAAGAACAGAAGCATACGTCTCCCAAAAATTCCAGTAAATCATCCCACCATAAGAACCAAGCATCCGGCAAGATCTCACTGACAGATTGAATCGGCTCTAAGAGTAACTTAGCCTAGTATAGTATGACGAAAAATTATAGTCTATTCAATTAAGGGAAAAAAACACACATTTTTCGGTAGCAGGAGTAAGTCTTTTGTACTATTACACAACAGCGAAGACAGCAATCATTAAGAGAAGGAATCAGGCCAACCACATAATGATGATCGAATTAATTTGATCAAGATGTGCAATGTAATGATCCTCATGTTAACCCCCCCGGGCTTTGGTTTGGTGGTAAAGAGCGCAACACTGACGTGTGGATTAGGTGCACGTCACGGTTTGAGCCCTGCTGCAGACAAAAACCATATATTCAAGTGGAGAAAGGGAGAGGGGTGGATCCACTATCCACTGAGTTTCGTACCCTGCCACTAGCCCTCCGGGATCTCGCTGTAACAAGAAAGATCCAAGGAGGAGGTCAGACCTACAACTCAGGAAGAGAGTTTTCTAGAAACAAAGAAGATCAAGCTCTGAGCTTTGTCTAGCCATTGGTTTCTTTCACTCTGTGCTCCAGAACGTCTAATTCGAAATGGTTACTCAGCAAATGTCACAAGTGAATAGAGAACTAAACTACAAATGGTAAGAGACCAAAGAGGTAGATTGCTATAGAGATTCTAGAGAGCAAATGAAGCTCTGAAAAAGCGAACATAGAGTTGGAGCTGATAGGACCTGTCTTTAGCTTCAAAGCTCTTCTGCTAGGCTTCAACTGCCACCGTATAAGGGTGAGGAACACATGCAAGAGGTGAGTTTGACGAGTCAAGCACAAAGGTGCCAAACTCGGTTCGAACATATATTATGAAGAGAATTGGGTTATTGAGGTTTTCAAAAAGAAAACTCACGCCTTGTTCGGAAGAATTGAAAGCAGATGGCCAAAAACAATCACTCTGTCTGACCTATCGGGGTTCCTTACCGAGGGTTTCAAAAGGAAATGCTAGGACTTTCATTGAGCATAGATGGAGCACAAACAATCAGCTTATCATCAGCAGATACCCCGATAAGAAAGATCTAAAGAAGCTAGAATTTCAAATAAATTAAGGGGGCCTTCATTGACACAATGGGAAGGAAGGAAAATCGCCAAAAGTAATGAAAGTTCACATTCTCATTTGGATAAAAAGAATCATAAAATGGGAGGACGCTAAAGATGCTCACTGCAAAATAAAAGATAATATGCACCCAAGGGTGTGGTATGGTGGTCAATGAAGTGGGTACAAACCTTGGGGACTAGGGTTAAAATCCTGACAAAGATAAAAAAAAAACGTGATTTCTTCCCATCTGCCTAAGCATTGGTGGGCAAAGTTATCCGATATATATGCTAATAGGAGATAATAGGTAGCTGACCGAATAAAGGCACACGCAAGTTAGCCCTGACACCACTGTCATAAACAAGTTGAAAGATAATATCTTCTACTTTAAAAAACAAATTATTTCAATGAAAGAAATATTGAAGAGTGGTCTTATCAAATCGTTAGACAAATTTGATAGGATAATGGGTGGATTGGGTTAACCTAAGATCCATAGGTAGAAGAGGTGGTGTAATTATAACGTGAGAATACGAGTCGCAAGGATAGTCAGTATGGAAATTATTTGATTTATTTTGTGTCAGTAACCCAGTATCCATAATGCAGCTAAAATTACATACAGTGTAGCTGCACCATGCTCTAGGAAATGTCATTGTCAGTATTTGGAACAAGGAGCCATATGAAAGATCTGACAAGGGAGTTCTATGTTTCTGGTTCTAGAAGGGCTTCCTCTGGGAAGCAAGTTGATCTCATAGACACGACTTGCAAAGAATTAGCACGATCCTCAGATTAATAGCATCAAACTTGAACACATGTCAGATATATTTAACATAAATTGCTGTGAATAATCTCAAAAAGCAGCTAACAAGGATAACTTTATTTGTGATTGGATTAAAGTAAAGATTAATAAGAAAGATTACTCCAGCTAAAGAACTTAACATCGTTATTAGCAAAAAAAAGGCTCTTTGACATGTACAACAACACATTTAAAGAGCTTTAATGCATGTCACTCAACGTTCCAGAATAACTCAACAACAACAACAACAACCAAAACAAAAAAAACGTGTAAACCCACAAGTGGAGTATGGGAAGGATAGTGTATACGCAGACCTTACCCCTACCTTGAGAAAGTAGAGAGGTTGTTTCAGATAGACCCTCGACTCAACAGGATAAAAAAGATTTGTTTTTTAAAAAATGTGGGTTATCTGGAAAAAAAAAAAAGCATAAGCTTGACGATGTTGATTCGCTTTATACTATCCAGCCAAAGGTCCCTTGATTTAGAGTGCATAAATTAGACGACCATTGAGACGGTTATTAAAAGAGAACTTAATATGTAACATGTGGTCCGAAATTCTTTGTACAAGATAGACTTCAATTCAAAGCGAGAAATTTATTTTCATCTTAAATGACTTAAAGCATTTCAAGCAAGATTGTCTTCTAATCCTGGAGGGACCTGGTTTCCAGTTGTATCGTCGTGATAATTTGGTCACAAACTACTGATTGTTTTGGCCATTAAAAGAGAGGTTGGTCAAGTGCGTCACATTCTTAATTCACCCAAAACTTTGTTACTGGCTCAGCAGTGACACAGGTTATATGGATTCAAAGTTTCAAACAAATGGCAAGAAGTTTGTAGTTCACAATCCGAAGTATTACACCAGCATCGATAGTGTAAAGCCAAAATGAAGAAAACTACATGCCCACATGAGATGCAGAAACAAAAGAATGAATCTGGACATCGGTAGAGTTCCTTTCTCTGCACCCTGGAAAAGCGATGACCAACAAGTCATTCAAGACAGTCAAGTATAAGTGTATAACACATTCGTAGAAGGAGATTCATGTAACTATTGGCAGATGCTGAAAGCAGTTAAGCTACTAAAGCGGAAGAAGAAGCAGGAACAAGTGAGCACATGATATTGCATATAGGCATATCTGGCAACCTAAGGCAGAAGCAGCTGGAAAATCTTGAAGAATGACGGCCAAAAGAGCATAAATTCCTATGGGAACTATCAGAACCAATAAAATATGGGATCAAGGTTGTCTTATTGTTAACTTAGCAACTTTTCAGCTTCAAGTAAGTCTGCAAATATGAATGCCAAGAACAACTCCCGCCTGGCCAATATCAATTTGAGACCACTCCAAGTATTTTTAACAGCAATAACTACGACGGATTAATCCAATGCTGAGTATCTTGAGCTGCAACTTGCAACACAGCTACGGCTTAATTTAAGCATAAAAACAAATTGCACCTCTTTTGATGAATCAAACTACTTGCAGTATCCCATTGATTCATTTAGTCATCTTCCTACATATTTCCCTAGCTTTGCCATTTGACATTTTCAGTTCTATTCCTGGAGGAGAGTGGTTTCTTTTTCTCTTTTTTTTTTTTTGTGGGGATGGGGGTGGGGGGGTTGGGAAAACCCAGAAGTTTAGCAGCATTAATTGTAGATTACACAATACCAGAGCTCCTTTAAGGTCATCCAACGCTGCTTCCAGGCGCTTGCGACAATCAGGAACCATCATTCTGGATTCAGCCAGCACATTTTCCTGCAGAATATACATAATTAAACAACGCAAACAAGTAATCAGAGGATATTAAGTGCAATGCAACAATCACCAAGTCCTTAAATGTCAGAACTATGTAAAATACAGTTGCTACAACTTATAATGACATTTCCTGGACATACCCAGGTGCTGAAGGTTCTTTGACTAGATCAATGCATGTATATAAACCCTACAAAAATCCCTAAGGTCTAGTCTCTTAAAATACTCAGACTTTGTTGGGTTAGCTCTGATTAAAATTGCATATGATGACATCCCAGCTTTTATAAAGCTAATACTCAGAGAATAACTCAAAAGAGAAGAAATATTATTCTTTCTACTTGATCAGTTAAATTTTATTAGAAGAGAAATCACACAAGAGAGTTGTAATCTATACACAATCACACAAGGGGGTTGTAAGATGAAAACAGAAAAGCAATAACTGTTGTTTCTTTCCCTCTCAGTAAATTTTCCATAATCATCTCTTCACTCGTAGTTGACGCTACATCTTAAGTAACTCCCCTTTCTCGCTTTGTGTTACCTCTCCTCCTTGTTTAACAATTTCCCCTAATGTACATTTAATACTCAGAGAGGCATATAAACATGTTTCATGTATACATTCATGCAAACCTGTGACTAGTGTAGGAAAAGGAATAATGGTGGTTTTTCCAGATACTTATTACTTTTCTCACTACACATCTAACTTCATAATATGTCCCTCAAAATCCAAGATAATTTTTGCCCCGTTAGATTTTTTCTAGTGGTAAAAGTGCAACGTATGATGTGAGAGCTACGCGAACATCGCGGGTGACAAAAGCTTAGCATTTAAATGGAGAAGGGTACAAGGGCGTGCCCATCATCCATCAAGTTTCAAACCTTGAGCCATTGGCCATCGAGTATTTCTCGATTATCCAAAAGTCCAAGATAATTATTCTTCACATCGGTGGCGGATGTATGTTGATGGTTATGGGTGCTCAAGCACCCATTACTTTTGGAGTCATGAACTATTATTGATAAAAAAAAAAAAAAAAAGGCTAGTAATTCTTAAAAATATATTACTTGAGCACCCAGTCTTAGTAGTAATTTTCAAATAGATTATAGTTCAGCACCCATGACTTAAAAATTCTAGATCCGCCATTGGTTCACATGATATCAATTTTTTTTTAACTCAAAGCGACATAAACCAAGTGAACTTCAGAAACTCTACAAGACAACAATGAAGGTGATTATGTGAATTTCATGATCTCTATTAGCTAACTTAAAATTAAGTTTATCTATTTATCTTGAGTGTGTGTCCGCAGGGCTGGGGATTTTGAAGTCATTAAAAATGTCCTAATCTCCCCCATTTATCACACAACAGTGGGGAGTAAACAGTAAAAATGAGAGGCAAATGCTTCAAAATTAAAATCGTAACAAAATTGAAACCTGTTGCTTGAGATCATAGGGATCGGCGCCTTTTTCCTTCATATCAGCAGTCTTGGCAGTTTCTCTCTCCACCTCTTTCTCATAGGAATGGAGCTCCTTCAGTATGCGCTTGCAAGTTGATGTCTTGATTTTCAGATTTCTGACGGTAGCCATTGTCAAAGCTTCGACTGAAAGCAGTAAAATCTGTTAGGGTAATTTGAGAAGGTTTAGCAAGGGTATTAGATTTAGAAGGGGCTATGGGAGCGCGTCCTCTTTTTTTTCTTTTTTTGTGGGGCAGGTGGTTGTGGGTACTAATCTTTTAATATTGTTAATCACTGCTGTTTACACCAATTTGTTTTTTTATTTTAGTTTAAAATAAGTATCCAATTATATAATTAAAAAATTTTTAACCTATCTATCTATCTATATTATTATAAAAGTATAAATACAATGTCGGTTTACAAAAATAACCTTATAAAATTAAACATAATAACTTATAATAAAAGGGCATAACCGGAATTTTAGATATTAGCCTTATAATCCTATTAGTTTTAGGACATAATACTGCACGTTAGGAATCCTACATTATTATCTTTAGGAATCCTATTAGTATAATTATTTTCGGGTTGTCTAATTCATATAAAATTGAACAAATACTTAACTACTTTAACACCAAACGACATTCTACCGTATAGGTTCGTTATAAAATTTATTATTATTGTTAGTATTATGTATATACTTGACAGACACAAAAATCTTTCACCGCACTACATTAAATTTATAATATGTTAGGTCCTAACTCTGTCATTACAAATTTTAGTTTGTATAGATCACTGTATGCCTTCTTTTCTTTCATCTAACCATAGTACGTAAGTGTTTTAAAGCCAATAGAAAAAAATAAGCTTTACTAAAATTATAATTTCTTTTGACAAATAAATTCCTTTAGCTTTCTTTTATGTGATTTTGGATTACTCTATGGCTTTGCGATACATTAGTTTTTTATTTTATTTTTTAGTATTGATTACTACTTTAACCGAAGAGTTGAAGATATCTTATTAATTTAAAATGGGATTGATCTTCCTTGTGTATAAGTTATAATTTTGAAGAAAAATGTGTCCATAATGCTACTGAAAAACTAACATTCATCAAATGACTTATGTAATGGTAACTAGAAAAGTAAATATTCTTAGTCATGTAATCCGATTACTTTTAAGATGTACTTATTAAAACTTTTTATTACTAATTTAATTTAAAAACGTAATATAATGTCATATTACTAATTTAATTGGAGAATGAATTATATTGTCCAAATCCATTACAAAAAGGAGAGCCTATATTATTATAAAAGTATAAATACATTAATATACCAAAATACCCCTACAATATTAAACGGAAGAACTAATAGGGAAATGACATAAATGCAATAACCTATCTTTTGGACTACAATACCGTCTATGCTAATTTTTAATATTTAAGATTTTAAAATTAATAAAATTTTATCTATTAAAATTTTATAAAAATATATAGGAAGGTTTAATAAAATTAATTTCATAAGAATCCTCCATATTGGCAATACATTACCACTCTACAATGTCCGATACCAAAAAAAATAAAAGCAATATTAAATGGACTACATAAAGAGTAAAAATTGAGGATAAAAAAATACCTCCATGATAATATATTTTTATATTATTTTTGAGCTATTTTTCTACTCAAATAATATTTTTTAATTAATTTTGTATAATATTAAAAAATACCCAATTATTATATAATAATTAAGAAAATATTTAAGAATATAAATGTATGGGAAAGAGAAAAAGAAATGGTTGGTAATAGTCAATACCATTAATAGTTTTACAGACATAAAGATCTAAAAATAAAATATCATATCAATCTTTTATAATTTAAAAATAAAATTTATGGTAGATAAAATTATAATTAAGATTAAATAATCAGAACAAGAGATGAACTAATATTAAGATATGAATCAACATAGAATAAATTATTTTTCATGTTAAAAAAAATAATTAAATCTTATAATTAATTATTTTGCAAGAGAATCCAATTCAATTATTTTTTAAATTCATCATATGAGTATAATTCTTATTCAAGTTTTAAAAAATCTTAGGATACGTAAATTTATTCCATAAAAGAGTGTTAGAACACAAAGTAAAAAGGTTTGTATTTTATTAAGAATTAAAATGTTATACAAGTGTATGAGGAAGCACAAGCAAAGCTAAATTCTAAACAAGAATAAGTTTTCAAGACTATATTATAAAGAGTCGACTTTGCTATAACAAGATTATTCTTTGTAGATGTCTTTGGTGAAATCAAAATAATATTGCTATGTTATGCATTATTTTCAAACATCATATTAAGAGGCACGACACGGTTAGCAATAGTAGCAAGTGTTGTACCAACAATAATTTTATTGTGAGGCCACCCACTTTAGATTTGATATACCTATTCAAACAACTTAAATAACCATCACAAATATATCAAAGCAGAGCAATCGTGCTAAATTTATAAGGAAAATAAAATTGATAATATGGGATGAAGCACTAATGGCTATGTGTCAAACAATTGAGATAATTGCATGGAGTTCTAGAGATATATCGGATATTAATGAACCGTTTGGTGGAAACTAATAGTTTGGGAGGTAATTTATGTCAGGTACTACCAGTAATTTCAAAATCGACAAAAGCAGAGATTGTAAAAGCTAGCTTGCTAAAGTTATACTTTTTGCCTCAAATGAAAAAGATTCAAGTGACAAGAAATATAAAGTAAGAACAAATTCAGTATTCAGTGTCTTCTTGCTTCGTATCGGAAACAAAAAAGAGCATCCAATAAAAGGTGATTTGGTTCTTCATGAACACTTGGTTATCAATCTCAATAGTAATAGTAGTGCATTTAATGAGAGAAATTAGATTGGTTCAAGTTGCATGATCGAATTAAAAAAAAATATCTTAGCTAGCAGAAATGAATATGTTGATCAATTAAATAAAAGGTTGAATGCAAAATTTTATTGTAAAAATAAAATATTTTTCTGTTTTTGACTCATCAGAAAATGATACCAATAATTACTACCAAGAAGAATACTTAAATACTTTAATACCAACTGACATTCTATCATACATGTTTGTTGTCAAGTTTATTATTTCTTGTGTATGTTAGTAGCATATTATATATCATAGACTAAGTTAAAATTAATGTTTCATTGTATATAGGTTGATTTTGAAGAAAAATATGCCTGTCATGCTACTGAAATTTAGATACGTCGAATAGCTTATGTAATAGCACACAAATGGTATATAGAAGTTTTGACAATAACGTCATACATGCAAAAATTATTATATTGGTTAATGTGCTTCTAAGTATATTCTTATCCCTGAATTCAATTTTCGTCTTCCGAAACTAAGGAATTTTATTTTAAATTTGTGCGAAAATAATTTTAGTATGTTTATGTTTTGCAAATATAATAAATAAAGCACAAGGACAAGCATCCTAAATATTGGACTATATTTACCGATGTTTTATTGCACGAACAATTGTATGTTGCACTTTCAAGAGAGATATCGAGATCAACAACAAGAGTTCTGGTTAAGGCAGAGCAACCAAAGCATTAGGAGGAAACATACACAAAAAAATATTGTCCAAAAAGAAGTGTTCGTTAAGATACCATCACATTAAATACTTTTAAAGTGTACTACATAATTATCTAACTAGCATGGAAAAAATGATCATTTGTGTAAGTTTTTGATGATGTCCTTCTATTTTAAATTCATGATATTATGCTAATGTAATAATATTTTTCGGCATTTAGATAATTTTTGTATTATTACACATAAAATTTCTCTCATGAATTAAATTTTATTCTTCCTTTATATAAATAAATATTTAAATCATTAAATGTAATTATTAACGTGCAACGCACGTTCATAAATACTAGTATTATATTAAAAGTATGAAGACCCTTAACGAAATGTCATTCGTCTTTTTTATCCTTTTAAAATAGAATTCACACTTGAAAAAATAATCATTTTACTGTTTTCTTAATAATTAAGAATACTCATTTAAATATTCCCTACTCTTTAGGAATAATTATTTAATTAATTTCCTGCTATATAGAAATTGTCATTTAATTACTCCTTTAATATTTATAATATGGATCCTCAATTCTTTTTTGTTCTAGAATTTCCAGCACATATTGTAGGAAAGATTATCGGTCACGACATAATAGGAAATTTTCCGTCCAACTCCATTAATATTTAGGAGTATTATTAAAACTTTCCTTTTAACGTTAGGAGGGTCTTTTTGTAGTTAATAAAATTTTGTTTAAATCGCACACAATAGGAAGGTTTAGGTTCTTTTTAGTTAATAAAATTTTCACTAATTCACATATAAAATTTTCACTAATTCACATACACTATGAAACTTTCGAAACTTTCAACTATATTCAAATTTAAAAGTATTAAAATTTTCACTCTTGAAAAGTTTTTTTAGTAAACAAAATTTTAACGAATTCACATTTCACATATACATACTAGGAAAGCTTTGGTACAAATGTTTGACACTAATTTTTTATAAAATATATTAGACAAAAACAAGGTCTTTCTAAATTTTATTTATGGGAGTCTGTTGAATAAATTTTTAAATAATTATATACACAAGTACTTTTATAAAAGAAGTTATAATTACACCTTTTCATTATTATGAAACTTTGTCTTGTTGAAGTAGCAACTACGAAATTAAGATTCTCTTTTCTTGAGTAAGTTTTTTATTTATTATTATTTAATATTAGTAGTTGAATATTGCACATATATTTGTATTAGTAGTTGAATTTTACTTTAACACATTATTACTTGAATTTTGCATGCATGTATCCAACCTATATATCTTTATTTTGATGTTCTTGATTGCATAGTCACCTTTTTGCATTAGAGTGTATGATTCAATTTTTTGTCAAATTATTTCTTCTACTATTTTTAATGCTCTCGGACCTTTTTTTCCGTTTTTAACAGCTTATAATATATTTTATATTAGACAAAAAATTATTTTTCTTAAAATTATAAGAATTTATAATTAACCAAAATTTTAGTGATTGGTTTTTTAATTATTTGAACTAAGTAAGAAGTAATAATATTTAATACGCTAAAATCAATTAAGATTTTGCTTTATATAAATTCCTTCTTTGTTTAAACTATGTAAAATTTATAATTTATTTTTAAAATCTTCATTATTCAATTAATAGGATAATGGAATGCGAATGGTCCACGTATTTTGATTTATAACAGAATGTGAATAAAATCTTTCGCTTATTTTCCGATAGCTATGTGACTAATGATTTTACTACTTCGAGTTCATACATGATTCAAGACTATTGCCGAAGAAATATCAAAAAGAGGATCAAATGTAATTTTTCATTGGGATATTAAATCTTTTACGGAATCAAAGTTCTTTAAAAATATCTTTACTTTAAAAACTTTAATTCTTCAAAAGTTATGTGTTCTTGCTGAAACTTAAAAGAAATAGGGCAACTTGTGAAACTTAAATTGAAGGGACATTTACATATATATACCATATTCAAAACTATATTACATAATATGTAGATACTACCGAATTTACATCAAATGTCCATAAAAAGATTTCATAAGTTCTTATATTTTGGCCCCATCAGACATTGACCACCTAAAAAGGTGGATATTAACAACTTTTGTGTTGTTTTAAGTGTGAACAAATTGTATTGGGTTGACTTAAATTATGGGAATTAGGTTGAAAGTGTGGAAGAAAAAGGGTGTGCAATACATTATTATAATGAAATAATTGGGAGTTGTTGGGAGTGAATAATGTTGTTAATTTGCTTCCCTTAAACGACACCTACTACAAATTTAATAAACCAAAGGGTAGAAGAACTTTGAAAAAGTTCTAAAAAAGTGTAGATGGATAGTAGTCCTTCATCATAACAGATATCCCGTTGAGATACAACCATGGTATCATGTCAAAAATCCCTGTGATGCTACAATTCAAGGGGTAATGAGATGAACACGGGAGATATAGTGATTTCGAAGTTGATGCAATTCTGACAGATGATAAATGTGACGTACAGTAATTTGATATCTACAATATCGGATCAATTATCGATCGATACGTCTGAAAGAATCGTAGGCATCAATAATAACACTAGCTACATAGTTCTTGATAATCCACAACCATAACTACATAATCTTTACAAGCTAACTACAACGTGTAGTTGTTTGTATTAACAACTACAATTAATATAAAAGTAAACACAATTTAAGCACATATAGTTATGTACATGTAAAAATACATTAGTGGGAGAAAAACTATAAAAAATACTACAAAAAAACTCCCCTACCCCATCCCATCCACAAAATAACATACAATATCAACCATAACTACATAAAAACAGCAATACCCCATTTCTAACCTTTATAATTTAAAACCTAACATATAACTACAGAATAAATACTTATGAACTACACTACTACAAAGTAGATACATTTCTAAAATACAGTTAACAACTACAATTTATACAAAATATTTGGACCACAGAGGTGAATGACTTCAACTAAACTACAAGAAATAAAACTGAAACTTCATATCAACTACATTTAAACTATGAATTTAAACCAAGTGATTTAATATCAACTTAATATCATCTATGCGTTCTGCAGAAATTGTAGTTCCATTAATATACACAAGAAAAAATAAAATAAGTATGTAGTTGTTAAATATCAAACCAAATAAAACACTGAGTTTTACAATAAACAAAATACTAAAAATATGAATTGAAAGCAACAAATATTCACCTTGTCATAATTTTTTGCCATTATCAACTTTGGGATATTTTTGGACTGTTTGTTATTTTTTTTGTTTGGGAGAAGCCACTGGAAGGGACTTTTATTTTTTTGATACTGCTTTTGGTGGGCCATCATCAGCAAAATCATCATCAAGACAGAGCTCTTTACCTTTTATTTTGAACAGATTGGCAACTGGTTTAGAGCTAGATACCAAAATCACCTCGTGCAACTTGTTTGATCTCACCTCAGCACGGATTTATCGCGGAGATGCTCGGCTAGGGGTACATTCCATTGCATGCGATTTTGGTTGTATTTTTGTTGGGAATTTTGGTGTTGAAACCCCCCAAATCAAAAGAGGGAATGTTGGGTAGTTTAGGAATTTCTTGAGGGTTTTGAGGTGATTTATTGTTGTTCATTGTTTACAACGATAAATTTGCCACAATTTTTAACGAATTTGTGAGAAGAAGAAAAATGAAGTGTGGATGTAGTTTGTAGAGGATGGAGGGTACGCTTACAGTGGAGTGTAGTTGGAGAAGGAGAGAGGGTACGGGATGGAGTGTAGTTGGAAGAGGAAATTAGGGAGAAGTGTACTTTAATTTGAAAAGTGAAAGCAAATGTCAAAAATGAATAGTAAAAAGGGCGGATAAATTGGGGGGATTAATTTTTTAGTGGGATAGGGTTTAGTGATTATGTTTAATTTGAAGGACCCACATAATAGTACCATAATTTTGAATTATGGTACATATATGTAATTAATAGAACATATATGTAATAAAATGAAAAGTTAAACATATTATGTAATATATTAGTGTATTTGGTATATATATGTAAAAATTCCTAAATTGAATTATAAAATTGGAATTAATTTTAAGTTCCATATTGATTGAGATAATTTAGTACTTTTATGGGATAAAGTTTCAACCTTTATTGAATAACTAAATAAAACTAATAATTGATCATTTTAGAACGTAATTTTTTTTTTGAATTTTTTTTATAACTTAAACACAAATTCTAATATTGAGACTAAGCACACGCGCAACGCGTGTATTCTAAGACTAGTTTTTATAAAATAACATCTATGTACATATGCTTAAAAAGTTTCCTTACTCCTCACATTAAATGTTTAATTATGGGTAGTTTAGTCATAGTAGGTATTTTGGTATAGAATTTAATATTTTCTTAGTGGGCGTACTAAAAGTAAATTGGTCACTTATTATGAATCGGAGGGAGTAGTAGGCTACTTGTTACCATAATTGTATTGCTACTTTAAATAAATTATTTTAAACTTAAATTTTATGATTAATTATAGAGAAAATTACATATAAGTATTATCCACACATATATTACATTTAGGTGATCCAATTATAATTTTATAAATCTGTAGCCAAAAATTCCAAAAACAAGAGAACATAATTAGTAGGCATTGTTTGGACATAAAAATTATAATTTTTGAAGAAAAAAGTAATATTTGGAGTTAATTGAAAAATAGTGTTTGGAGTTTGAAATTATGTTTGGACATGCATTTCACTAGAAAAAATATTGCCGCTTTGTGAGTGAAAAAAAAAAGTTTTTGTGAAAATTTTGAAAAAGTGATCTTTAAAAAAATCATTTTCGAAAAATTCTCCAAAACTTGGAAAATTTCATGTACTAAAAAAAAATAATTTATGAACAAGCCTTATATGGTTGTGCAATGATGAGTGTGCTTAAAATAGTCTAAAGGAGTAAACCTTAGTTGCTACGTTTCTCTAGCGCTCACTAAAGAACCATTTTGATTGCAATAGAAAACCGAAGAGTTTCTCCGGCGGTCACTAAAAATCTATTGTGATTGCAAGAGAAAACCAATGCTATTATGTCACACAATATTATTTCAAAAAAGAAAAAAACAAATTAGGCAAGTTGAAGAGGTAGTAAAATCATAGAATTAGTCCAAATATGCAAGCGATAGAAGTTTAAACATAAAGAATTAGTTTAAACAAAGTTTTAGAAGAAGTTCCGAAAACCCTAATTTGAGAAGAAGGCGAAAATACTTTAAAATCGATGATTCTTGTAAAGAGTTACAAGGATAGTATAAAATATCAAAGAAACAGACTCAAATCGTTTAAAAATTATGCAGATCTAGGAGATGTAAGCAAAAATTAGGGTTTTCAGAAGAAACCAAAGTAAAGATTGTCACACCTCCTTTTTACGCTACCGCACCCCGCGAGGGTGTAGTAAAGGAAGTTTTTTTCCAATTAAAGGACAATCGAAACGGGATTTAATCTAAGAAATGGAGTCGCCACTTGAGAGATTTATGGTGTCCCAAGTCACCGGTTTGAATCCCGAATCGAGGAAAAAGTTGACTCCGTATTACAGTCTACGAACCAGAAATCCGGATAAGGAATTCTGTTAACCCGGGAGAAGGTGTTAGGCATTCCCGAGTTCCGTGGTTCTAGCACGGTCGCTCAATTGTCATATTTGGCTTATTTATCTGATTTTATAACATGTTTAACCTATGGTGCATTTTTAACTTATTAGCCGCTTTTTAATTATTATTTTTAATGAGAATTGCAACGTCGTGAAAACACATCTCGAACCACGTCACATCAATGTACCCGTGGTTATTGACATATTTCGACTCCGTTGAGATTTTGATTTGGGTCACGTAAATGTGCACCCGAGTTTAAGAAAGTAATTTATTAAAAAGCGCGCCTAAAGTGACTAGCGCATTATTATTTTGGGGAAGGCCGGAAAATTTGCTAAACGATCCATCCCAAGTTCTATAGTAATTAATATAGCATTGAATGAGGGCTCCGCAACTTTGCATTTTTATTTGGCGAGGCTCGTCTCATTTTATTATTTAAAAGGGCAAATCTAAGAGCAACTACGATTTTCTATTTTTATTTGTCTCTAAGAACAAAAAAAATAACCCTAGTTAATTAATTACTGTATTAAAACCAACCATAAGGAAAATTACACTCGAGTCTACGTCAAAAGAGTGGTTAGTCACAGGCCTTGGCCCAGGCCCAAATGTGAAGGAAATTAAAATCGGACCTGGGCCTGCGTATTAGATAGACTGAAGCCCAGACGTCCTGGGAATAGGCTGTTGGGCCTTGATCTTTTAAACTAAATGGCTCCTTGATTCAATTGCGATAACCAGTTACTGAGTTTATGCTAAACCGTTCCAAATAGGCATCTCAAATCAATTTCTGAACATTGACTTCTTTAGTAAAAATGAAACAATTAGAAGCTAGGAAATCAAAGTTGATGCTTCGGTATGACCCACAAATGTTGTTGCCTACCCCAAATTCTAATACTACTCGAATTGACAGCTTCTATTTCACACTTATACTTTTTCGTTCTTGCGATCAATGTAATACTATTTTAATTAGCAATTAATGTAAGAGTTAACATCATTTAAGAACTAACATTATTTGCTATCATTATCCAATATGCTTTTCAGCCTAGCGATTTTTACTCAGAGGACTCGTGATTTCAGAACTGAACACATTGAACTCACACACTGAAATACAAAAAAAAACCGTTTGAACCTGTTTTATAACTACTAAAAATGAATTAAGCTAAACTATTCTACACTATACTAGTAATACAAATTAAAATTGATGACTACTGGATGCAAATGCTCGCAGGCAGACATAAATTTCAATCCACAATACATGGTTTTAGAGCAGTCCTCAAAACAGTCCAATTAATTCAAAAAAAGTAGTTTTCAGTCCATTATAGTCCCATGTAGATCAAACTAATCTAAACAATTGATTTAGCTCCATGAATGCATAAGCTATATATATTAACAGCTAACAGTTCTTTTAAGCAAACTCAAGTGAAATAACAAGCAATTCTTCATCATTGACTTCCCAGGTCATTCATACATTGGAATCAAATTTCCACATCATTATAGACAAGGAAAGTGTACCTGAATTGGAAATACAAGAAGAAGAAGAAGAAGAAGAAGAAGAAGAAGAAGAAGAAGAAGAAGAAGAAGAAGAAGAAGAAGAAGGAACATTCAGCAGCAGCAGATCAGTAACAACAGTAATCCCAGCAATACAACATTAGATAACAGCAATCCAAGTCAAATTCAAAGCCCAGAGTTGTTTGAAAACCAAACAGGAATGAAACAACCCAGCATGAATAACCAAGGAATAATACCCAAAAATAACCAAAACTTGACTCAATTGAACCCAGACTGATATGTAATTGAACCCAGGTGAACTAGTAGACCTCAAAGATTCAAAGCAGAGAACTTCAAAATATTTGAGGTTATGAGGGAGCTGAACTATTGGTCAAGAGTGGGACAGTTGAACCAAAGTAAAGAAACAGTAAGAGAACCTTTCTAAATTATCTGGAAAGTTGAATGTCTCAACTCTCTATCTTTCTCAAACTCACTGATACAATAGAACCAAGTGCCTATGCTTATATTCTTAGCCTATTTTTCACTTCTCCGAAACTCTCTCTCAAAATGTCATTCCTAAACTCTAAAACTCTCTCTCAACACTTGTATTTTCAAAGCTCTCCTCAACACTCAATCTGTGTTTTAGTATATGTTTTTTTTTCTTTTAGATTTTCAGAGTGTACTCCCCGTGTGTGTGTGTGTGTAAGTGTCTAAGCTCCCCTTCTGATTATGTTTTCCAGCCTTTTAATAGGCATTCAATTAGTGCATCCTCCATTTTCAATTCTACCTTTTTCTTTCTTAATTAACCCATTATCCTAGTGCATTTTTATTATTCAATAATGCCCATTTTTAGTTCTTAAAACCAGCAAGTGTTGTCTCCACTACTATTTTTTCATTACCTTTTCACAAATCCACTTAGGAATGTCTCAAATCAGTCCACTAACAGACATTAAATATTCAGCAGCCCTTAATCAATTATTCAAGTAATCTATTTCCCCAAAATACCCCCTGAACTAACCCTTATATTGTTGTCCTACCCAATTCAATTTTTAAATCCCGTCAGCTATAACCAATTATTCTAATCAATTGAATGACTAAAGCTGAATTCTAATTGGAACAAATGAACTAAATTTAAGTCAAAATCATATTAACACTACGCATAACTCAACCGAAGACTCAACAACAGTTTGAATTTTGGCCTTAAATCAGATCAACGACATCACATCATTCATAACAAAGCCATATTGAACTATAATTGGTATATATACAGGGAGCAAACCTAATAGATTTCTAACTTAAACCTAAACAAATGTGTGAACAACTGAACACAGACAAGATGTAAATCAGAATGAACTCTTATGCAAGGATGATGAATGACAGAGAGAGAAAGGAACAAATACAAACGAACAATCTGAACTAGTAATAACAACAGATAACTATGGGAATAATCACAATTTTGTACCATAACTTATGGGCATGGACTGCTTCAACTCACTCAACCAAACCATAAGAAGAAAATTTCAGGGTAAATCAGACTAACAGACCAACCTATTCAATTGACTTAAACAGCCTATAACATGTGCTAATCAATCAGAAGAACAAAAATGGACCAGAAAAAGGTCTGATGGAGAAAGAGAATTAATTGACGGAAGTAATGCATTAAAATAGAGCTTAATCAGATAAAATAAAAGGGAAATACGACAACAAGAAAAATCAGAGAAAAGAGAAGAAATACCTTAAAACTACAAGATAAACTCCAATTTGTTCCAATTGAAACTTCGACTTGAGGTTTTGAAGCCGAAATGGACCTTAATCGAGTGTTCTCGACTGAGAACACTTGACTAAGGTCGATTACGACCTCAAATTATTTTGCCTTTTCGAGGGCTAGTTCCGTTGAATTAAAATTCGAAGAACTCTGCTATGATTTGAGCAAAACCATTATGGGCTTTGGGGCAAGGGTGGTCTGCTGGTCAAATGGTGTAACCTTGGGAAGGTTTAGGGTTGGCGCCGCCACCAAGTAGTTTGTGACGGCGCTAGGGTTCATACCTTTGAATCGACATTTGACGGGCTCTGGTGGGATTCAAACAAAACTGGGGTGTGATTTGGGACGAGGGAGGTCAGGTGGAGCTGGGGTGTGAACTTGGGACTGGTTGGATAGTTTTAGGGTTTTGCTCGAACCTTCGATTGAAGATTCGAGACGGCGTGGGATGATTCGAGGCAAGATGAGTGTAGATTTGGAGAGGGGATGGTTTGGTGGTTCTATGGTGTGAAGATGAAGTTATTTGGCCACCGTCCGCCGCCATGGGCGATTTTCGGCGGGCGGATGGCGGTGACGTTACAGGGGGCTCATTTGAGTCTCTGAGAGAGACGATGGGTGGGGTTTGGCTATAGGGGTGGGGTTTGTTTTAAAAATATATAGTGGGGTGAGGATTTGATCCTGGCTGTTAGATCAAACAAGATCAACGGTCTGGATCAATGGCTTAAATGAAACAGTGTCGTTTGAGCTTAAATGGAGGACTGGGTTGACCCGGGTAAAACGGGTTTGGTTGATGGGCGATGGAGTGAGCCGTTGGATCAATTTAATCTAATGGCTTGGATCAAAAAGAACCAAACGACGTCGTTTGGTGGGGTGTAGAGACGGGTTGGATCAGGGACGAGCCTGGGCCCGTTTTGGGTGTGTATTTGGCTGATTTTTTGGTTTGGGCTGGGAATTTGGCCCAAATTTGTCTCCCTCTTTCTTTATTTACTCCCAAACTATTTTTATATTTTCTTTTCTTCAATTTTCTCTCTAATTAATTTCAAATTTAAACTAAAAATCCTAATGCAAATTATAAAACCCCAATTAACTCACAAATACTAATTAATGCTTAATAATAATTATCACACATAATAAAATAATAAATTAAAATAAAATCACACAATTTTGACATTAAACACTAAAATGCGAATTACATTATTTTTGTGATTTTTTCATTTTTGTAAAATAACTTACTTAATTAATCCTAATTGTAAAAATTAAATCTTAAAAATGCAAATGCGACATATTTTTCTTGTATTTTCATCGATTTAAACAAATAGACATGCACACGCAAACGCAAACAATAAAAGAAAAATAATACAAAATCCACAAAAATTGCAAACAACACAAAAAAATTATTTTATTTTGAATTTTTGGGAGTAATTCTCATATGGGGAAAAAATCACGCACTCACAAAGATGAAAAAACTTGTCTAAAATCTCAAGGATCATGCCAAATACAGCATGATTTCGCTTGAAATCACACTGAATTAACCAAGAACGGACAATAGCAAACTCTAGATGCAAGTCGGCGTGGCCCAGGGCCCTTGAAGACATTAGAGAAAGTGATCGTGGCATGAGAGAAGCCATTGGAGGCTTAAGAGACGATGAGTGGTGACCGGAGACGGCCTGAGATGGGAGGTCGGCGGTTGAAAATTAGGGTTCGGTTGAGAGTGTTTGAGAATAGAGAGGATTTTAGGGCGGCAGATGTGAAGAAATGATTAGGGTTAGGGGGTCATTTGGAATTAAAAAGGTAAGAAATGATGCGGGTCGTTGATCTCTCAGATCAACGGCCATGATTTAATTGGTTCTGGGTTGAGTCGGTGGGTTTAGGGTTTGAGTCGGGTAATTCGATTCGGAATTGGGTTGGGTGTTGGGTTGAAATTAGGCTGAAATTGAAAGGCAAATCTAGCTATATTTTAAATAGCTAATTTTCCATATAATTTATAATAAATAATAAATAATTTTTGAAAAATAATTTTGTGTACTAAAACAATTGAAAATATATATTTAACATTTTAAAAATATAGAAGACCAATTTTACGCATATAAATGTAATTATACATTAATAAGGTTAATATTGTAATTATATATAATTTAGCTTTAAAATACAAAATACAACTATAAAAATGCACAAAAATTATTTTAACCATATTTTGGCATAAATATAGAAATTAAATGACTAAATTATCACAACAATAATTTGAGGGATAATTATTGAGGATTTTATGAATAAAAGGGAAGGAGATAAATCAATTTAAAATCTTTAAAAATTATGAAAAAAATTATAAAAATATGTGCATGCCTGTATATGCATATATATGCTATTTTGAAAGTATTTATGCATATAAAAAATATTTTAAAAAAATTGGGTATCAACAGTGAGGCTTAGAGATTGACTAAAAGATGGAGGAAAAAGGGGAGAAGAGTTGTTAGGCGCTCATACAAGGATACAGTCGTACATACTGCATGACACAAGGTAGCAACAGTTACGAGATTGGAAGAATTCCGACCACATGTCATGGCGTGAGAAATATGACTAAAGGGGGAAATGCCCCGACGTTTGGATTTATTCACAAAACAATTGCCTATATGGCAAGATGAGCATTAAAGTATTTATAAGAGCTATAGTTTATGAAACTGATAAGCGCATCACTCAACATTCGAGGACGAATGTTCCAAAGAGGGGAATGATGTTATACCCCACGTTTTTATACGTGAGAGCACGCCGTAAGCCATTGATGTAAGCTCGAAAATGAGATTATAGTTGGAATCAAATAAATTAAGTTAATCATGTTACATTGTAAGCATTTAAATTTTATTGAATTTAAATTCATAGAATAATTTGGACCATATAAAATTCAAGACATTAGTCCAAACAAATATTATGGCTAATAAATTGGGTTAATTATATATGTGTTGGGCTAATACATTTAATTAGACTACAAGTTAAATGATAAGCCCACTCCATTAGCCCAAGGTCTAAATGGCTATTAGTCTGTCTTAAAGCCCAGGCTCATGCCATGTGTCAAGTGATGTGGCAATCCAAGTCAAAAGAATGAGCCAATAAAATCAAGACACATGCCAAGCGACGTGGCGATCTAAGACAAATAAATGAGCCAATGAGATTATGCCATGTATCAAGTGATATGGCAATCCAAGACAAATAAATGAGCTAATTAAATCATGCCAAGTGTCTAGATGGTATTGGCCAGTTCAAACGGACCAATCAAATCGCAGAGCCACACCACTCCCTACAACTATAAATAGAGGTCTTCATAAAGCTAGGAAGGACCAAAAGTGATAACAAGAAGCAAGCAGAGAGCTCGTGGATCAAACACCACAGAATTCTCTATAAGCTACAAGTTCAAGCACTCAAGCTACAAGTTCGAGTTCAAGTTCAAGATCAAGATCAAGAACGAAGCCAAATCAAATACCAAGGAGTTCAAAATTAAATTACTTGTTCATGATCAAACCCAAATTCAAGTTTAAGGAAGAGATTAAAGATCAAGCTTTACAAGCCCTTGAATCAAATCAAAGTCAAGCTCATCAAGATACTTTACATTCTCGAAGAATCAGAGGAATATCATAGAGATTGTAACACTTTCATTTATTAAAATCAAATACTACATTTATTACATAATTTTTCAGTCTTGAATGTAAGGCCCCAGAAATTTTTTTTTAAGTAATTTGAGATTTCGTCGTGCCAAGGTAGACTAATTATAATATTTATGTGCTATTAACATGGTGTACATAGATTGGACTTGGTAAATAAGTGTACAAGTCTTGTGGTAAGTAATTTGGGGTCCAAGGAAGTGCCTGAGTCTAAGCCAGGTTGGAAATTTTAAATTAGACGAAAGTTGTAAATGAGTATGCATATGACCTCACTTTGAACGATCATATCTCCAGTTATATAAGGATTTGTGTGAGTATCTAACTATCAAATTAAATCTCTTTGAGTCTAGTTTCCAACGCAACAAACCGTTCGTCATTTGGAGGTGTATAGAGAAAGTTATGACCATTTTAATGGGCAGGTGTCACTTGCGCGAACTGCGCGCGAACTTTGCGCGAGCTCGCGAGTTCGCGCATTTTTGCTGAGTATTCTGCCCCCGACGCGCGAACTATGCGCGAGTTCGCATGCCTGGAAGGTTTTTAATATCCCAAGACTGGTCCATAGAGTTCCCAAGTCATTTTTGGGGTTAAGACTTGCTCTCTCAAGGGGATTTCGTCCCAAACTTCATTCCTACGATCCAAGGTAAGATTTTTTGGAGTATTTTGAGTTGATTACTACTCCTAACCCACTTATATTAACAAGGATTAATCTTGAAAATCCTTAGATTTCATTCAAGTTCCTAAATTGATTCAAGAACACTACAAATTGGATTCTCAAGATTCTTACTACAAGAGGTATATCTACCATCTCTAACTACTCTATAGTGATTATTCATGTATGATACACATATTTGAACTCATGGGGTAATGATTGAAAGCCATAGGTGCCTAACCTAAGTTGTGTTGGTATTGTAGAGATTGTGATATGGGTTATTGAGGTATGATTCTTGGGTGTATTAGTATTTTGTATACATGCTTGTATAACTTAGGTTTATGGGAAGATTATTCAACATAAATAAGTAAAGATTGGGTTAGGGAATGAAGGAAATCTCGTAAAAAGGATTTGAAATCAAGACGCTCATCTAGTATTTGATAAAATGCTCAAATAAGCTAGAATTATGAATATCTTCCTAATTTGTGTTCAATTTTGCTATGTCTCAAAATAGATTGAAGTTGCTAGAATTTCCAGGATGTTGTAGTAATTAAAGGAAAGCTCAAGAAAGGTATGTATGGCTAAAACTCCCTCTTCTTAGAAATTGAGCTCCCATGGTGTCCCTGCGTATGTTGTGAGTCCGAAATTTGATTTATGCATTATTCATTATTTCAAAGGATTTGGGTGTTTCAAGAATATATGTGAAATATGTACCTCAACGTGTTTAATATGTTATCCTTGGTAAATGAGGATATGTGAAAAATAGGAACTATGTGCTAAAAATGCCTAAACTTCAAGTCAAGTTTAAATTGAGATTTTGATGCCAAATCGTGTGAGAAAACTCGTTATGGTTGATTCTCCAAATTGTTCTTATATGTACCAAATGTATTCGATTGATTGTGTCTAGTTGTCGGTAATGTAAAAAGATGTTTGGAAGTGAAGTAAGTGACTGTGTAAATGTGGTAAAATTGAACCTTGGATTCTTGCTATGATTGGTACCTTACATGAATTGGTGTTGTGACCCTATATTTGTGAAAGATGCATTCCAATATGATCAAGGTGTTATTGTTGATAACTTAAAAAGTGTGCAAGGAATATGAATCATGTATTGAAATGCTAAGACCTTACATTGAGATTGAGTTGCATATCTTATGCCAAACTATGTAAAATCCTCTACGTATATAAATGTTTGAAGTGATCAAATGAATTTGGAAAATAGAGTGTGGCCAATATGCCAAGAACTTGAATTATAATTGTATAATGTCATAATTGAAAAAGAATGATTCAAGGATAATTGGTGTAGTTAGTTGCTTATGCCTTTGATGTGTGTTTTTATTGCGGGTTGGTGTACCCCCTCTATTGATTCGGAAGAGTCCCTAGTGTTTTAAAGTTCCATTGTCAATAAACTTGAGGGTATGATCTCTGAGATATTGTATATGCCGAGGATTCATGGTTCCACTCATGTGTACTTGACATCTTTAATTGAATAGCTTGTCGTTGAAATTGATATTGATATGAAATGTGGGAAAGAAGAGATTGAGTTATGAATTGTGTCTTAGTGCCATGTATGCTGTAATGATTGTGGCCCCATGTGCCGATTAATTGATATGTGGAACCTATGGACGGGCTATGAAACGCATAGGTGTATAATATAATATTTGGAACCTATGGACGGGCTATGAAACACATAGGGGTATAATATTATATATGGAACCTATGGACGGTCTATTAAACGCATAGGTGTATAATATGATATATGGAACCTATAGACGGGCTATGAAATACATAGGTGTATAATATAATATGTGGAACCTATGGACGGGCTATGAAATGCATAGGTGTATAATATAATATGTGGAACCTATGGACGGGCTATGAAACGCATAGGTGTATAATATAATATGTGAAACCTATGGACGGGCTATAAAATGCATATGTGTATAATATAATATGTGGTACCTATGGACGGGTTATGAAACGCACAAGTGTATAATATAATATGTGGGACCTATGGACGGGCTGTGAAACACATAGGTGTATAATATAATATGATGTGTGGACCCTATGGAAGGGCTATAAAACGCATAGGTGTATAACATGATATGTGAACCCCATGGACGTGCTATGAAACACAACCTAAAGGTATGAAAATTATGTGAAAGCTATGTGATCCCTTTTATTTGATAATGTTGTGATCATTTAAAGTGTTTTAGTTTCACTTGTGATTTCCTTATTGTTGTATGAAAGTTTTTTTCTAAATAGATGGTGTTTAGTTATACATAGTAGCGCTATTCAATGGCACTAACGTCCCTTTTGCCGGCGGCGCTACATTCGTGTTAGGATTGTAGGTGGTTCTATAGAAGGCAGTTTTGGTCGCAGCCAGTGATGCATCTTCCTTTCAGCCGATTTGGTTAGCCCCACTTCATTTCGGGGTCTTGTATGATTGTCATCATGTACTTTGTATTTAGAGGTATAGCGGGAGCCTTGTTGCCGACACTTCCATATCATCCTTCAGTTTTATATAGAGACTCTGTAGACAGGTTGTGGGTGGTGTTTGGTATTGGGAATTAAAGTTAAAATATTGACGTTTGGTAAATATTTATAAACTTGCAATATTTTGATAATTATGTTTTAAGCTTCTAATGGAAACAAGGTGGAAGTTGGTAATGAAATTCTTACTAAGTATGAGTAATGGAGTCTATCTACTCTTTATTCATGAAATAGTTTGGTTAGAATGAAATCTAATAGGCTTGCTCAGTCGGGTTTACTCAGTTGAGTGCCGGTCGCGCTCCTCGGATTTTGGGGCGTGACAAACTTGGTATCAGAGCCTAAGGTTTTAAAGTGTCCTAGGATGTCTCGGAGCCGTGTCTAGTAGAGTCCTTCTTATC
>MU693882.1:6376-38575 GCA_026770625.1 Nicotiana glauca
CTCAATGAGTAATAAGAGTAAATAATAACCGAGTGGTAAGAAAACACGTAAAGCACTCCATCATGCTATATAGGACAGTAAGACCCTTGAGAAAACAGCAATTCCATGAAAATCTTTTAGAAAATATCTGGCTTAGTTAAAACCTCTTTTGAAAATATCCTTTTCCCAACAGTCAAGCAATTGAATGCATAATCAGATAGTGCAAGTCCGCACATAAGTCAGCCCCTCGGGCACAGCATTCCATTACAAATAACACTAGGGTATCTGGTAACAATGCAAGAAATAACATGAATGCCAATGATATGAGAGTGTTGAATGTCATGCCACGTAGCACAAACAGGAACCAATGCATGAATGCAATACAATGCACATGACCGCTGCGACGCGCAACCCGATCCATTTGGGTACCTGCACTCACTGTGGGGGTTCAGACTCCGGAGGGGCTCCTATAGCCCAAGCGCAATATCAATATCACACCGCTGCGGCGCGCAGCCCGATCCATCTTCAGTCCAGAAATACACACATGACACTGCTGCGGTGCGCAGCCCGATCCATCCTCAGTCCAGAAATGCACACATAACACTGCTGCGGTGCGCAGCCCGATCCATACTCAGTCCAGAAATACACATAAGCCCCTTGGGCAATAGTAAAATAGCAGTTCTCAGCTAAAAACATCAGTAAGATATCATTTAAGTTTTCAAATCTTAGAAAGATGGCTAAGTTTGCAAAACAGTATTTAAAAACTTGGACTGAGATCAAATAATATGCAAAGTAATGCAAAAATAGTGATATCAATTCCTGAAGGATTCAAATAATTGGCACGAAGCCCAAAATATGGCAATCAGTCAAAATCATGATAGCATCAAGTAGGTTTCAGTCAATCACGCAGTAAAATCAACAACCGGGACGGACCAAGTCACAATCCCCAACGGTGCTCTACTCCACGCTCATACCTAGCGTGCAAGTCACCATAATACAGTACTATGATGTGCAAATCCGGGGTTTTAAACCCTCAGGATATCATTTACAAGTATTACTCACCTCGAACCGGTGAAATCTCTAGCTCGCGACGCCTTTGCCCCACAAATCGGCCTCCACGCGCGTCGAATCTAACCAAAATCATAGCGAATAGATCACACTATGCCAAAGGAACAATACCCAATTGAAAACAATCAAAATATAGGAAAAAACTTGAAACTAGCAAAACCCAAGCCCCGGGCCCACTTCTCGAAAAATTAAAAAACTTACATTACTGGATTTCTTATCTCGCCACGAGTTCATACATACCAAGAACTCCCAAATCAGAGCTCAAATGACCTATCAAATTCCAATTTGAAATATCAAAAACTCAAGCCCTAATTCATCCATTTTGGGCTTAATTCCATGAATTTCTAGGTAGATTTCTCAAATAAAAACGAGTTTTAGGTTCAAGAATCTTACCTCCAATCATTCCTCCTTGAATCCCTCTTCAAAATCGCCTCAAAGTTCTCAAAGCTTGCTAAAAAATAGAGGAAAATACATAACCCTCGCGGATGAAATGTTAAATAAAAACCCTTCTGAACAGTCCAGTTTTCGCTTCTGCGGTCCCGCTTTCGCTTATGCAGGACCGCTTCTGCGACCAGATTTTCGCTTTTGCGATCTTCATTAAACTTCCAAAAATCCGCTTCTGCGGTTATACTTTCGCACCAGCGGTACCGCTTCTGCGGTCCGCTTTTCCGCTTCTGCGGAACCTGCCTTCCATATCCTCGCCGCTTCTGCGATCACAGCTCTGCTTAAGCGGCTCCGCTTCTGCGGTCCAAGACCCGCAGAAGCAAAAATACCAGAAACAACATGCCTTCAGCTGTATGAAATTCCAAAAACTCCCCGTTAGCCATCCGAAATCATCCCGAGGCCCCCGGGACCTCAACCAAAAGCACCAACATAACCCATAACATCATTCAAACTTGTTCCAATCATCAAAACACATCAAACAACGCTAAAACCATCAATTCACATCGGATTCAAGCCTAAGTTTTTTCAAAACTTCCGAAATGCGCATTCGATCAAAAACCCAACCAAACAATATGCGAATGACATGTCTAAAATCACCCAACGAAGCTACAGAAACTCTCAGAAATTCACTTCCGACCCTCGGATCAAATTCTCACCTATCAACCAAAATTCGCCAAAATACTAACTTCGCCAATTCAAGCCTAATTCTACACCGGGCCTCCAAAATCAATTCCGATCACGCTCTTAAGTCACAATTCACCTCCCGAACCTAACCGAATCACCAGAAATCACGTCCGAGCCCTTTAACTCAATAGTCAACATTCAATTGACTTTTCCAACTTAAGCTTTCCTTAAAGAAACTAAGTGTCTCATTTCTTATCAAAACTAATCCAAATCAACTCTAACACACCACATACCGATAACGAAACATGAAGAAGCATAAAATGGGGGAAACGGAGTAACAACATATGAGACGACGGATCGAGTCATCATAATAGACATGGTGACGAGTATCTATACACTGGTATCTAGCATGACCGTGTGTCTTATATTGAGATTATCCTTAATTTGTTATGATTATTCCATGCTTATTTGATGAGTTTTATATACTGTAAAGAGCATGAGACATAGATTATGATTACTAGACTCCGTGGAGCGTTGGTTCGAGTTGTGTTACGGATTGAGACGGTATATGATATGAAATGGCTCTTTAGAGCGATGTCTCGAAAGAAAGTGTATTATAAGTGAGAAGTGTAAGAAAGAGAAAGAGTTGATGGTTACTCCCTTGCCCGGACGTGTTATTGGTTTTGTTGACTTTTCTCTCCCTTGCCGGGATTTCTGTCACTAGTTGTTACTCCTTTACCCCTTAATTATGGATGTCGATTGGGTGAGGCTTGTTATTATATATGGGTCGGGTTGCACACCGCAATATTGATAATTGTGGATCGGGTTGCATGCCGCAACAGTATTATTTTGTAATCGGATCGGGTTACACGCCACAATAGTGATGATTGAGGATGGGGTTGCATGTCGCAACAGTATTATTTTGTGATCGGATCGGGTTGCGCGCCGCAACAAATTATAGCTTAAGTGTGCTTATTCCAGATTTAAGTTTCTGTTGGCTGTTCTATCCTTAAGTTTAGACTTCTTGATTTAACTGTTGCCTCCCCACAACATGTTCCCCCCTTCTTTTATAAACTGCTCATTTCATGTTTATTTTTCGCAATATATTTCATAACTGCACAGGTTTATCTAGTAGTCTGGTCTAGCCTCGACATTACTTCACCGAGGTTAGGCTAGACATTTACCAGCACATGGGGTCGATTGTGCTGATGCTACACTCTGTGCATCTTTTGCACAGATCGCAGCATCGGAGCCGCAACTTTTGGACAGCAGTAGAGGATTCGGGAGCTGACTTCAGTCCAGAGACCCCGAGGTAGCCTTGCTGACGTCCGCATGGCCCGAAGTCTCTTCTATCTTTATTTCGTTTGTTGTCCTTGTACCAGAACAAACAACATTGTATTTTATTCAGACTCTATTTTTAGTATTCTATAGACGTTCATGAGTTAGTGACTCCAGTCTTGGGTAGAGTTAGTGATTGAACTTCCGCATTTGTTTTTAGTTATGTATATTTAAGACTTACGCTTTATCATATTATGTTTTATTTTTATTAAATGGTAAAAAATTGCTAAATGAATTAAATTGAGTTAGCTTACCTAGCTCCTATTAATAGGCGCCATCACGACTCCCGAGGATGAAAAATTCAGGTCGTGACAATTACCATTCACGATTATATGCATAATTGAATTAAGTTTCAACAAGACATATAGAATATAACTCTTATGATCAGAACATTTGTTGTAAATTCTTTTGTAGTTCAGATGGTCCATAAATCAATGTCATAATATTTCTTGAATCAATTTTAGGATATTGCTACTGTAGGGGCAAATTTAAGACAAACAACATAAAGAATATTTCCAAATATATGTATCGGGGTGATGATCTATCCATACAATTCCAATTAAAAATAGATTCTGGGTAATTTGTACTTATAATTTTAAAATCATGTAAACATAGAGTCGTAATACACCTTTAATTATAGCAATAATATTAATAGTCACATACCCCTCCAATTTGGTAATTATTTAAATACAATGACCATCCTTGTAAATGTAATCCACATCAAACAAATAAAACCAAATCTCATCCATAAAGAATTAAAATATGTAGGAAGGGAAAGACCAATGATACTACTATAGTTTGGTGCTTAATTCATCCTTTTTTTTAATTATTAGATTTATGTACTGTTAATAAACATTATGATCTCTAAGATGCCATATATTTCTGCATAACATGCACAAACTCGTAAAAACACCACTATAATGAATGAAAGAAAAGAAATCTTACGTATGTTTGTACTTGATTTAACAAAGTCATTTCTCTGCAAAGCTATAATTATTTTATCGTGTAATATAAACTATATTAGCATTTAATCACAAAATAATTTAATATTAGAATGCATAGTGAAACTCACTCCCTGGACTATAGAGATCTTGTACATTTCAGCTTCTTAAATTTTCACTTTGGGTTGGTTTAAGCAACAATTATGTTCCTTACTGATACTTAGGATTAAAACTCTACGAAAAGAATATTCATATTAGATATAATTTCTTAGAATTAAAGAACATAAAAAATAGATATTTGTGTAGTGGTATAAATGTATAAACCCATACCATTATGAAGAAAAATTAGAATAAAGTTACCTTGCCGCCAAAATTGGTATTGGCCAACGCCATGGAAGTTAAAGAGCACCTACCGCATAATATTGATAGAATATTATGAAATGAGCCATTCGAGCTGATAACGTATTATGAAATCAAAGTAATTTAGTAAAATATGAATAAAAAATAAAAGCAATTTAGTAAACTATGAACAAGAAATATAGATAGAAAGAATGAAGAGATTTTCTTCTTCAATTGTGTGTAAATTTTTGTTGCAATTACATAGCCTTTTATAGGCATAAAAAGTAAAAATGATGGACATAAAGTAGGAGATTTAATCTTTATGCTATTCACAACACGGGCATCCAATGTAGCTTCTAATGTAGCATCCAATGTACAAACTATTCATAACATAAACTATTTTATTCCGGAAAAAAAGATTATGCCCTAAATAGTGGCAACACAAAATGAGATAGAGTAACATTTTTTTTTGTTCTATAAAGAGAATTAATTTCTCGTGGGATGAATTTAGAGATTTAGAATTGTCAATATGGGCGAGGTCGGGCTAGCTCAGCCCAGCGCACGTGAACTTTAGCAATTAACGGGATGGGCTGGGTTAACCCACTATTTTGAGTAAAAATAGTACGGTATAGCCTGTTTTCGGACTGATCATTCAAAAATAGCCAGCGTTTACCAAGTCAATAAAAAAATAGCCATTATTTTGCTGCAATAGAGACCGGTCCAGCATAATATACTGGAGTTCGATGCACCTGTGTATGAACTCTAGCATATTATGCTGGACCGGTATACTTTGCTGGCTCCAGTATAATATACTGAAGACTGTAGCACCGGTGCTTCAAACTGCAGTATATTATACTGGACAACTATACTTGCTGGAACTCCAGTATATTATGCTGGAGTTCTAGTATACTTATGCTGGAACTCCATCATATTATGTTGGAGTTCTAGCATATTTATCCTGGAACTCCAGTATAATATACTGGAGTTCAAGTATACTTATGTTGGAACTCCAGCATAATATACTGAAATATTTTCCGGATTTTGAACAGTATTTTTGCTCAGATTTATCTTTACATAAAAAGTGGCTAAATTTCGATTACTTTTGAAATTGGGCTATTTTTGAACGACCAGTTATAAATCTGGCTATTTTTGAATTTCTCCCTTCATGGGCCTTATAATGATCAGCCCACCTCAGCCCTATTTGGGCCGGCCCGTTATTTTTTAAAATATAATTTTATATTTTTCTTTAAGTTCTAACTTAAAAAGGATAAATATTTAAAAGCTAAAAAAAAATTATTGGAAAAATTTCAGAAAACTCAATACTTATACTGTTCCAATATATCACAATAAATACTAAAAAAAGTGAAAGACAAGACTATATTTCATTCAGTAAAAGTTAAAACTCAAAATAAACTATTTAAGAGAACGTCCATGACGCTTATGGGATATCTAACATATCTTCATCAATCACATATAAATCCACTTGTGAGAAGGTTGTCATAACCTCTTCACTGTATTACATCTACAATTTGGATAAAATATTGGTTAGTTAAATATTAAAAATAATTAAATTCTTAAAACTAATTAACGTTTTAAGACTTTTATCTTTTAATGATGAGCTTAATAAACTTTAAGCTTGGAATACTCTTCTTGATATTTCATATGACATATAATTTTAATTTTATATATTTTAAATACATATTTTTGTTAGGCCCACGGGCCGGGCCGACCCAGCCTCAGTCAAGCCTCACGGGCCATGGGCTTTTCTGGATCGGGCTTAAAAGTAAAAATAGTATGGTATAGTCAGTTTTCGGACTGATCATCTAAAAATAACCAGCATTTACCAAGTCAATGAAAAATAGCCATTATTTTGCTATAACAGAGACCGGTCCAGCATAATATACTGGAGTTCGATGCATCTGTATATGAACTCCAGCATATTATGCTGGACCGGTATACTTTGTTAGCTTCAGTATAATATACTGGAGACTGGAGCACCGGTGCTCCAAACTCCAGTATATTATGCTGGACCGGTATACTTGCTAGAGCTCCAGTATATTATGTTGGAGTTCTAGTGTACTTATGCTGGAATTCCATCATATTATGCTGGAGTTCCAGCATACTTATCCTGGAACTCCAGTATAATATGCTGGAGTTCCAGCATACTTATCCTGGAACTCCAGTATAATATGCTGGAGTTCAAGTATATTTATGCTGGAACTCCAGCATAATATACTGGCGCAGCGTTTCGCTTAGTTTTATCTTTACATAAAAGTGGCTAAATTTCAGTTACTTTTGAATTGTGCTATTTTTGAACGACCAACTGTAAATCTAGCTATTTTTGAATTTTACCGGGCTTAAAAGCCTCGTTCATAAATGGACTTCAATAATTCTAGCTCAGCTCTACTAAATCACGGACCGAGCTGGGTTGGCCCAATGGGCCAAGCCGATATTGACAGCTGTAGTTGAATTCCAATTTTAATTGATATTTTCGTTATTTATGGATTTTTGTTTTCAAATCCAAATGATTTGTGATAATTTAAGCAAAACAAATTGTTAAGATTAGGAGGTCCTTCTGCCAAAAAGATGCAACATGAGACAGAACTTGACATCTTAAATGTGCAGTGGTGTAAACTAAGATCATCTTGGACAGTTCTCGTGAACCATGGTCTTTTTAGCTTATCCTTGTCCGGCTATAGCAAAATAGTGAGGCAAATGTTCCATTATTAGCATGTTTAACAAAAACATGGCAGTCACAGATTCTTCTTCAATAATTACTTCACGATTTGGAATTCTCATCGTCGGAACCGTGATGGTGCTTAATATTTCACTTGCTAGGCAAGCAACGTTAGAACACATTATCCATTTTTAATAGTTGAATTAAATAACGAGAAATACTTACATATATAACTAAAATATGAATGCGGAAGCTAAAGCTGCCAAACACCTACTACAAAATCCTTGAACCTGGTGTCACGAGTGTACGAGCTACTAGAATAGTACATATCAAGGTCTGAAATAAATGCAAAGTTGTCTGAATGAAAATACACAGCTAAATAGAAAGGGGAAGGGGGTTACAGGGGCTGTGGGCGCTGAGCAGCTGTACTTCAAGTCTCCGCAACTATCTGATCCGAGCTCTCTATTAGACGCCGCTAAGACTGACTCCAAAATCTGCGCAGAAGTGCAGAGTGTAGTACCGACCCCATGTATTGATAAGTGTCGGGCCTAACCTCGACGAAGTAGTGACGAGCTTAAGGCGGGTCACTTACACTACAACCTATACACAATATATATAATAATGACAGATAAATAGAAATACGAAACAAAATTAAACAGTCAACTGAGAATAAGATCACAACCTCAAGAATAACCCAGTGTCATCCAAGATTACTAATCTTTAACAGTTCAAATAAAAATACCAGAAAGCAACGCAATTCAAGAAATAGAAACATATAGGTTGTTACGGCGCGCAACCCGATCCTAGACAATACAATATCCTCCCTTATTTTACCCTAATAGCATCAATAACAGATATAATATATAAATATTTTACGGTACGCAACCCGATCCCAACATATGTCAATATCAGTATCATAGTTTACCCTTATTTGGCCATATCAATCCACACTTATTTTCACCTGTTGCGGCATGTAACCCAATTCCACCGTATAGAACATATTCACTATTATTCCACCATATCAATCCACCCTTATTACACCTGTTGCGGCGTGCATACCAATCCCACCAAGTACCAAATACTCAAAGCACAATCAAATAAATAGTTCAATCACAAAGCCTTTACGATCAATGAATACCGAACTGAACCAAAAGGGAACTTGTACAATAAAGGAATCTACACGAGTGATATTACACAGCGAGACCAATCCAGGAATTGACAATTAGAAGGTGCAAGTAAGTCAATTTAAACAAATAGCAGAGAATCATGAAACTATGGAAGAACTAACATCGTTAACAGGAGAAGATATTAAATAAGAAGTAGCAGTTAAGCATGGAAAGCATTTAGACTATATAGCAGTTTGGACAGGAAAGGAAATAATTAAGGAAAAGCGAAAAATTAGGGAAAGAAGATAATTCGGTGGCATATAAGTCTTCGTCACCTCGCATATACACCGCTCACATAAAATTCACATAACACATAGTCCGAGGGTTCCTAATTCCTTGAAGTAAAGGTTAGACACAACATATCCTCGCTCCAAAGACCACTCAAAGCTCAACCACAACTTTGTCTTTCAAGCAAGCACGAATCAACAATATCTAGCAAATTACCAACCAAACGATTCAAAATATGCCTTAGGAATCACCCACGATTGCAAAAGATTCAATTTAGGTCATTATTGGAAAAATCAACAAAAGTCAACTCTTGGGTCCGTTTGGTCCAAATTCAAAATCCAGACCAAAACCTAATTACCCATTCACTCCGAGCCCGGTTATATAATTTATTTTGGAATTCGACCCCATTTTGAGATCTAGATACCAATTTCTTAAAAATTCCTAATTCTCCAAACCCCCAAATTTCCACCATAAAAATACTAGATTTTAGGTTTTAAACTTGTGAAATATAATGAAAGATTGGAAGAAAATGGGTTAGAATCACTTACTAATAATTTGGGATGAAAGAGTCTCAGAAAAATCGCTCCTAAGGTTTGCTTGTTTTGAAAATTTGAAGAATGAGTGAAAATCCTATTTTTCTAACTATTTGATCAGTTGCAGGTATCACATTTTCGACCTGGGGTTTAAAAATGCGAACCCTGCAAATGCGAACAAGCCTTTGCAAATGCGAAGAATGATTGAGCATGTTGACCTCGCAAATGCGAACTAGTGTTCGCAAATGCGGACTGCAAGGATCGCAAATGCGATCAAAACTTTGCAAATGCGATCAAAACTTCGCAAATGCGAAGGTCTCGCCCCCAGCCCATTGCTCACAAATGCGATGGCCTCTTTGAAAATTCAAGGCTCGCATTTACGAGCCCAGACCTCGCAAATGCGAAGTCTGCATATCAGTTGCAGCAACTGTTGTGCTTCCTACGTTCAAAGCACTCTGTAGCCTATCTGAAACTCACCCGAGCCCTCGGGGCTCCAAACCAAACATGCACAAAAGTCCTAAAATATCACACGAACTTGCTCGCGCGATCAAATCGCCAAAATAATACCTAGAACTACGAATTGAATACCAAATCTAATGAAATTTTCAAGAAAACTTTAAACTTCTATTTCCACAACCGAACATCCGAATCACGTCGAACTAACTCTGTTTCTCACCAAAATTCACAGACAAGCCATAAATATAATAATGGACATATATCGTGCCCCATAACCAAAATACAGACCCGGTATCAACAAGACCAACCATCAATCAGTTGTTAAAATAATTGGATTTTCGAACTTTTACTTTTTCATCAAAAATTCATATCTCAAACTAGGGACCTCGAAATTTGATTTCGGGCATATGCCCAGGTCCCAAATTACGATACGGATTCATCAGAACCGTCAAAACATAGATCCGGGTCCATTTACTCAAAAAGTTGAACGAAGTCAACTCAAATTAATTTTTAAGGCAAAAATTTTATATTTATAAGCCTTCCGGAAAAAATACGCGGATTGCGCACACAAATGAAGAAAGACTAAAATGAGATATTTAAGGATTCGGAGCGCAAAATTGGTTTTAAAATATGAGATAACCTATCGAATCATCACAAACTATGCTTATTTTCCAGATTAAATATAAAGTAGTAGTAACAAAATTACCCGTGGTAAAAGTATCAATGCGGGGCCATTATTTTGATAAGTATTTTTTTTCAAAAATACTTTTCGAAAAAGTATTTTTAGAGAAAAGCAATTTGTGTTTCGCTAATCAATTTAAAAGACACTTTTGAACAATAATTTGTGTTGGTCAAGCTTTTCAAAAAGTACTTTTAAATGTTAAATTACAAAGAAATACATGAAGAGATTTGCTTAATAGTTAATATTATAAAAGTGGATACATAATTAAAAATATTTATTATTAAAGACAATAATTGTATTTTTTATTTTATTTAAGTAAAATATAAAAATAAAATTGAAAAGTACTTTATTCTTTCAAGATAATTTTAATATATCAATAAATCATTTAATAAATATGAAAGTTCATCCCAAAAGTCATTTTTATTACTTAATAGTTTAAATAAAATAAGGTTATTTTAGTAAATATAATATTTTACAAAGGTTATTTTTGATATTAAGAAAAGCCAAAACTGTTTCTGTTTTTGTTTCTAGAGAAAAGCTACTTTTTTTGCTTCTTCAAAAATGCTTTTGCTTCTAGCCAAAAGTACATTTTTTTTTAAAAAAAAGTTTGGCCAAACAAATTGAGAAAAAAAACATTTTTTTGAAATTGGCCAAACTTGGCATGGTAAGAAGCTTGGCCAAACAGATTATAAGTCATTAAAATTTATACAAAGAAATTTTATTTTATTGTAAGATGTATTCAATTGCTTAACAAGGAATGTAATTTTAAATTAGTACACAGAGTAGCGAAATTTTTTATTTTGTACCTCACACAACTAACACTAATTGTGTTTTACAATCTCATCCCGTATCCAAAATAAGTAAATTAATTGTCATATACAAATAGCACGAAACAACACAATAATCAACTCTAACATGCTGGAGCAATCCCAACTTCTTGCTTTGCCAAGAAAATAAAGGGTTTGTTTAGTACAAAAGGAAAATATTTTTCAATTTTTTTTATATTTGATTAGTTTAAAATGTAATTTTTTTGCAAAATTTTTTTCTCACCAACTCGTTTTTCCGATTTGAGGAAAATATTTTCCCTATCAAAATGAGGGAAAAATATTTTTCATAATTCCTTTTTAACCTTCTTCACTCTATTCCTCATGCCCACCAACTCACCCTAACCTACCCCACCCCTAAATCACCCCAACGCCTACCTCCAACCACACTCCACCCACCTCAACCTCACCCACCACCCAGCCTAAATAGAACTATTATTAAGAGTACTTTATTTTCATAATGTAAATAGAGCATTTTTTATTTCAATAAAATAAATATAATCTTTTCATGATGTAGTAAATGTATTTTCTTTCATTTTAATAAAACGAGTACTTTTTCATGATGTAGAAAAAGCAATTTCTTTCATTTCAACAAACTAAGTATTTTTTTTTTTCATGAAATAAAAAAAGTATTTTTTTCCATAAATCGTCTACTTTATTATAATGATATAGATAAAATATTTTCTTTCATTTCAACGAAAAGAGTACTTTCTTCATGATGTAGAAAAAGTATTTTCTTTCATTCAATAAAATAAATAATTTCTTTTGATAATGTAAAAAAATATTTTATCATTTCAACAAAATAAGTAGTAATTTATTTTCATGACGTAGAAAAAGTATTTTCTCATTTCAACAAATTGAGTAATATTTTCTTCATTCAACAAAATGAGTGATTTCTTTTCGTGTCTAGAAAAGATACTTTCTTCAACAGAATAAAGTATTTGTTTTAGTTATCGAGCTCAAATTTGGGGTATCTGCGTCCTTCTTCCCTTATGTGTCTTCATCAACAAATTAACTGCCCGTCTCAAAGAAATACCAATTTAACTCAGGATATTTCAAGGAAATTGACCTTTTTCTAAGGAACACGTGCAATATTATGATTTTTATACTTCGGTATAACCAAAAATATTTCCTGGAAGAAATATTTAAGCGTTCGGTTACCCATTTATTCTTTTCTATTTTTTAGAATGTATTCTTCTTTAGAAAAGTTTTAAGAGCCCCGCAATTAACCGTGCAAAAAAAAAGCTCAGCGATGTTATATCGCGAGTGAAAATCCTTCAAATATGCCGACTAAAGTGAGACAAGTTCGAGCTCAACAAAGATATTGTCAACATAAGCTTTGTCCAGAAAACTTGATATACCTCATTCAGATGCATAATATCGGAGGGGCAAATTTTAGGCTCCAATGAACAAAGAAAAAATATAGGAAGAAAGTCTATTTCCTAGTTGTATGTCAAATTTCCAGTATGGGCTCTGGAAAAGGTTTAAAGTAGGCCCATATGCATAGAAGTCATGTACTAGGCTTAGAAATTACCTTTGGGATACAAGGATTTGCATCTATACCCGTTTTTTGGGTCACGTTTTAATTTGTGCTCGCTTTGTAAAAAAAATTACAAGCATACCCGCTTTTTCGCATAACTTCAGCATACGGGGCTGAAGTAGCAAAGGCAATCACGCAAAACTTCAGCATTCTAGTAGACGGGCCTGAAGTAGCAAGTATGCTAAACCAAATGTGCTGAAGTTTTTGTTTGTAATTGTTGAACTTAAGATTAGTAGCTGAAGTTTTGTTCTCTATTTGCTCAAGTTTTTGTTTGTAATTGCACTAAATAAGCTGAAGTTTTTTTGTCATGGATTCATTAGTTTTGTCATTAAGCTTTTTCAAAAACTTTAGCAGAAGATGCTGAAGTTATTTAGTTCATTTGTAAAAACTTCAGCACTAAATAAGCTGAAGCTTTTTTGTCCTGGATTTATTAATTTTGTCATAAAGCTTTTTCAAAAACTTCACCAGAAGATGTTGAAGTTATTTAGTTCAATTGTAAAAATTTCAACACTATATAAGATGAAGCTTTTGAAAAAGCTTTCTAACATAATCAGATTATCAACATTATCTAAATCATAAAATTTGGAAACAATAAAGATAAAAAGAACAGAATTATCATGAAAAGAATCACTATAGTGTGACCTTAAACTTCCAGTACGTGGAAATATTCACAAATTATTGTCTACTAACTTACGTAACTATTTATAATTTATTTTAATAATCTGATAAACATACTTATGGCAATCATCCATGAAACTGAAGTTTCATAGCTGCACCACCAACAACAGAAGAAAGAAGAAGAATAATAAGAAGAAAACGAAGAAGGAGAATGAGGTGGAGAAAGGGGGCTGAAGTTATTTAAAAAGTGGGTACAAGTTAAAAATTCTAAAAAAATGGGTATGGGTTAAATGGGGGAGACCAAATAGGGCGCCCCGTACAATTTTTACGACTCAAGCGAATCACTTTTCTTGGTCCCTTGACAATAGGGTGAAATTCAAAAATAGCCTGATTTACAAGTGATAATTGAAAAATAGCTACATTTTTAAAGGTAATCGAAACTTTTTATGTAAAGATAAATCTGAACAAAAATACTGTTCAAAATCCAAAAATATTCCAGCATAATATACTAGAGTTCCAGCACAACATACTGAAGTTCCAGCATAATATACTGGTCCAACATAATATGCTGGAAGTTCACACTAGGAGTGGCAAACGGGCGGGTCGGGTCGGATATAGTTCGGGTTGAAAATGTGTAATGAAAAATGAATTAATTATCCGTCCCGCCCATATTTATACGGATAAAAAATAGGTTAACCTAACCCATATTATCCATGACTTCTTGTATATGATCACTTTTGTGAGATTTTTAGTTTCTCTAACGTGAGGAACCCCTAATTTATGGCTTTACAAATGTAAAATTTAGACCCATTGGTTATTTATTGGTTATCCATTTTCTAAATGTATAATATAGTTCTTATCCATATTTGACCCGTTTTTAAACAATTCATTATCCAATCCATTTTTTAGTGGATAATATGGATGGTTAACTGTTTTCTTTGAACAATTTTGCAACCCCTAGTTCATACACATGTGTTCCAATCTTCGGTATATTATGCTGGAACTTTTCATGTATTGGAGTTCCAGCATAATATGTTGGAAGTTCATACACAAGTGCACGAATCTCCAGTATATTATGCTGGAATTTTTCGTGTTATAACAAAATAGTAACTATTTTTCAATTACTTCTCTAAAAACTAGTTAACCCGTACAATTTTCACTTGACAATAACCGACATATAATACCCGCTATTCCTTCGGGAAACAAAACAAAACTAGAAAATCCAATCTTTTAAAACGATAACTCCAAGTAAAATACTGTTTTAAATTTGAAGGTTTGTATATCTACGTCCACATGTACCTAAGTATTGAATATTATTCCTATAAACTGCCTAATTTGGGTGTGAATGACCCGCCTTTAATTTGCTTACAAAGAGAAAAAACTAAGAAAATTCATACGAATCGTCTGTCGCGACCGAAATTCATATATGTATTGTTCGCTTTGGCCTAATAGACCTAACAAATTTGTCAAAATTTTACAAAAATGTAACATTTTTTGGGATAGTCTTTAATATTTGACATCCTAGTTGCTCCATAGACAGAAATTCAGGTCAAAAGCTAAAAATGTTGTCCATGAGACAAGGAACACCTATTAAAGTTGAAGTTCTGCCATGGAAAAACTAGGGACAAAAAGTCAAGACTATCTATCTTGAGGGCTATTTGTATACTTCACCCTGCCATCTTCGATTTCAAAGATGTGCATATCATATGAACTTGTGTTATAACTTATAAAACTATATATTCACTTTTCTCTTCCATCCTGATTTTTAGATTCACTTAAGGTGATATGTGGATCACTTCTTCAAAAATTTACTAGCCTAAAAACATATGAATTCTACTTGTATTGCCCACGTCGTTCGCCTTCCATCATGGACATCACATCGTCCAACTTGGTTGCGAATGACGTGGTTTCAATTGCTCATTAGACTTAGGGGTCGTTTGGTAGGGTGCATAAGAATAGTGCTGAATAAGATGTATTAATAATGCTGGTATTAGCTATTCTTGCATTAGTTATGCTGGTAGTATTAGTTATGCTAATATATTTCTTGTCCATTGTTTGGTTTGATGTATTAAAACATTGCACAATTTCTAAAAGAATTGTTTGTTTACAAAAATACCCTCAAAACTAGTCTACACTCTAACTTTTTAAAAGAAACATATGTTGAGAAATGTTTTTATATGAAAAGGTTTAAAAAAAATATTTTATTTGTCTACCTATATTGTAAAATAAAATTAAATATTTATTTATAAAAAAAGAAAATATGCTAAGAATTTATTTATTTACTAGGGATATAATTTTATTTCTCACTATTTGGATTATTTTGAACTTGTATTAATATACTAACTAGCATATTTTAATCAAGCATAAATTTTGAAGGACAATTTTGTCTTTAACTAAGCTAATGCATGCATTAAAACCCATTGCATTGCTAATACCATTGTTTTCTATGCATTAGTTATGCATAGGATAATACCAAATAAGACATATAACTAATGCTTGCATAAGTAATGCATGAGTTCAAAATATCTACCAAACAATGTATTATTAATACACAAAGCTAATGCATCCTACCAAACAATGTATTATTAATACACAAAACTAATGCATACATTAGCTTATCTAATATACCCTACCAAACGATCCCTTAGTACATATTACAACACACATAGTTAACCAGCACAAACGAAAAATAAGCAACGCTACATAAACAAAATTTTGTGAAATTGTTTTGTTGAAAAAAATTAAACCAAACTAAAACCCAAACGCCTAAATTTCAGTAGTAAAAGAATTTTATCATTATTGGCGGACGTCATCCAAGAAGATACATTCATAAATCAATTTCTCAACAAATGCCTCGATGGTGAAATATAATACTAATCAAACTTTGTGGTCACAACTTGTTGGTATTTTTTCCTTCTCGTATTACGTGCCACATGACTCCAACAAATGAAATGCATTGCCACTGATAGGGAGTGGAGTAATTAATTTTATCTCTTTACAATAAGGAACTGCTGCAGCTTTTCAACCATGTCAAGGACATTCACAACTTTTTGTTCATCTTTGGCTATTGCATTTATTTAGAAAATTGTGATAGAAATTGCTCATTCATTGTAACGTATAGTGGGGTTTGAATGCTTCATCTTCATCAAAATGAACGATTCCTCCCGTCTGGTGGCATATCCACCACAAAATGTAACCACTAATAGGTGTATAATATATGGTTTTCATACATCCACCAACATTCTAATAATGTTACTCTAACTTAATCAACTTTAACAAACTACTGATTTTTTTGTCATTTATCAACCTTTGTTCACTTTAATATAGTTTAAGCCCATCTATAATAGGGTTTTTAAATATGTTGTTGTTATGTTTTCAATCAATCAACTATTTCTTTATCTTAAACTAATTGAATAGGATATACGGATTCTTTTATATTCGTTTCGTTCGATTTGGTCCTTATGAGGTAAAAATTTACTGTAAAAATAGCGCGGGCTAGCCAGTTTTCGGACTACTCATTGGAAAATAGTCAGCATTTGCAAAGTCATTGAAAATAGTCACTATTTTTGCTGCAATACGGAAAGTTCCAGCATAATATACTGGAGATCAGTGCACCTGTGTATGAAGTTCCAACATATTATATTAGAACTCCAACACGCGGAAAGGTCCAGCATAATATATTGGAGATTTGAGCACCTGCGTATGAACTTCCAGCATATTATGCTAGACCGGTATATTATACTGGAGTCACTAAAAAAAAATAGCCTATTTGCGGGGGGTATTTTCACATTTTGCTGCGGTCAGCGACCCCTGCTATTTGATATTGCGGCGGTCTTCAAAACCCCAGCTGTTAGGTTCGCCGCAATCATTTTGCGGCGGTTTTTTGAAGCCCTCCGTAACCATTTAACGGAGGTTATTTTCCGGCAGTTTAACCCCCACAAATTAAAATTTTAATCTGCGCAACTTGTAACGGGGGTTGAAACCACCGCAAATTAATCATTCTGCGGCGGTTTCAACCTCCGCAATATAGATTCGAAATATGAGATATTCTATTCGCGGCAGCTTTAACCCCCTCAATTTATTTTTTTAATGGCAATTGTAACCTCCTCTATTCCATGAAGACCTTTTTTTTTTTTGCACGTTAATTCTCAGACATATAACTTTTAAAGTTAAACCCCAAAAAACAAAAGAGCAAAACCTTGGAATGCAACTAACCAATAGTACCAATTTGGCTTGGGATTTGTTGCACTGGAAAGCAGACTATGGTGTTGACCCATTGTCCTCTTTTTCAAGCATTCCGTTGTTAGAATTTTGAAAACAATCTGGAACTATTGCAAATCCAGAGGGCAGGAAAGCCACTCATCACGACATTCATTTCTGCAGTATCAACTGCTGCATATGCTACAATTTAACCAGATACATCCGTGCATGAGTCTTGCAAGATCAATATAATAATGTGGCTAAGCATTTTAATGTGATGTTGAATGGTTTAGTTCAGAAACTAAACAAAGAGCTTCCTGGGATTAGAGTGGTTTTACTGATGCTTATAATCTAAAATAAACTTAAACACAAAATATCTAGTTCAACCATTCAAGTAAAGTATCATACTTAATCATCTATTACATTTGCAAAGAAATCCAATGATTTTCATTAAGATTACTATCAACAGATGATACTCTTACGCCCATAGGTGAAATGGATCCGCTAGCTGCATCACTTGTCTGCAAAGAAATAAAAAGCATTTAAATTTTTTTTTCTTTAGTTTTTCAAATTAAAAAACTACATATAGCTAGATTTTATTTACCGCTGCCGGAGGAGGAGAAACGAAAAGCCCAACAAACTGTTCAGGTATTGTCCCTTCTTTCATAATCATATATGTCTTGAAAGCATTCATCATTTGGAGGTGTGCAGTCATCATTTGAGCATAATTCTCTTGGCTTTGATAGTGAGCATTTACAATCTAATTGTACTTCTCTTGGCTTTGATTGTGAGCATTTACCATATGATTGTACTGTTATTCGCATTTGGACGAACATGAACTATTATCACAACTGGAAGAATTTATACCTCCAAAATAACGTCTTGTTTGTCTAAAAACTTTACTCGGGATAGCTCCTAACCCCAAGCACCTTACCTTTCCAGAATGCACTTTTCCTAATACCTTACCAACGGCATCATTTGGTGAAACTTCAGACTCATCTGTGGCACTTTGTCTTACAACTAGCTCAATTTTTTCCTGAATATAAGATACACAATGACAACTTATCATCCAAAGGAATTACCAGAAAACAAAGAAGGCGACGAGGTAGAAACTGATAGCAATTCTCATCAAGTGAACACACAAACTAAGTTTCATTCAAGATCCCAAATGAAGGACATCTTTCTAGTGTGATACCTCTCTAACCAAAGTACAGATTTAATTCACTTTAATGGAGAGCATCAGATGCAAATATCTCAAAATAGTGAGTGACTGACTACTACAACAGATGCACGAGAAAACCTAGTCCACACTTTCAATACCCAAATCCAAACCACCCCATTTACCTGGTAAAAATGCAATCCTATGTTTACTAAGAGCACAGTAGTATAAATATACAAGGGTTGATTACCCATATAACACTCACATTTAATCTCCCAACTTACCTGCAAAACCAAATACTGCAGAAAAAATATTGCACAAAATTTCAAGCTTAACTTTAGATCAATAAATACTAATGAATACAACAGGTAATAGGCAACTGAAGCAAATGACAAAGCATGTAATAACAAAGATCTATGAATACGAAAACCATTCTGTAGAAGGTAGCGTGTAGTTGGCTAAAAGTGCATCCTAATAATGCTGCTGAATTAGTTGACAAAATAGCAAACACAAGTTTCCTAGGAAGAAGTAATACGGTGGCTATTGAATAAATAACTGGAGGAAGAAGACAATCAGCTACAAACCATCCTATTGTAGCAAGTAAATCACAACAGAGAATAACACGCTTCTGCATAAAAGAGCTTCGTTGAACTTTTGCTAACTTATTTAAGATAGAAATATGATGAACCACTAAGCAGCAGTTAGTTAGCTTCTTAAGCTGTAATACAACCTGATATCTATCTTTAGTCTTTGTAGTTATAGATCTTGACAATTATACAATCAAGGAGGCATACAACATAAGATTAATTCTGTTTCCAGAGCAGCTAGATAACAGTTTTAAAGTCAAATTGCTTAAACACAGTAAGCAAGGGAGTGGCCACTACTAATTGTGAGATGAGTGTATGATTCAAAGAACAGTAAACAAAAACAGATTGAGCATTGACAATGTTGACAAAATGGTAAGCAACAGGCAACAATTGTTCCATGATGATGTGACAATCATGACTTTTTAATCCGAAGATCCTCTTCTGATCCAGATCAATACAATTAGAGATATTACTTGAGTAACCATCTAGCACCGAAATATTCTTTAATGTTTTAAGGAAGGCGACTCTCTTCTCTTTTGGAATTGCAAATGCAGCAAGGCGACAATTTTCCTTCTCATCTGGCCAAATATCATGCCTTATACCTATAGCTTGTAGATCTTTTCGAGCCTTAACATGATCATTTGATTTGTCTTTATCCACTAGCAAAGTGTATATAATATTGTCAAACACGTTCTTCTCGATGTGCATGACGTCCAAATTATGGCGCAACGAGTTGAATTCCCAATATGGAAGATTAAAGAATATGCTTTTTTTTCTCCACTGCTGGGTTGCACCCTCCCCATCTTTTCTTTGTCTGTTTCTTTTCTTTCTAGTATTCAACTCTACTGGCCTTCCAAATGCAACATCGATTTCTTTCACTTGTTGCAAAATGTCTGACCCCGATAACTTCCTCGGCGGATTCCTCTCCTCCACATCTCCAAAAAACGATGCCTCATCAATCTAAATTTGTGATTTCTTTCCAAAAATCGATGATGACCAATAAAGCACCATTTTCTACTGTGAGGAAGTCGACAAGGTTCTGCGTCAAAATTACAAGAGGGGCATGCCAAACCAGTATGTGTGTTCCAACCAGATAAGATATCAAGTCTAGGAAAATCACTGACTGTCCACATAAGAGCTTCTCGCATTTTGAACATTTCATTCTTCGATGAATCACAAGTTTCCACACCTTCATACCACAACTCATTCAACTCCTTAATAAGGGGTTGTAAGTATATATCTATATTATTACCAGCCGTGCATGGACTTGGAATGATCAATGAGAGGATGAAATTTGGTTGCTTCATGCACAACCAAGGTGGAAGATTGTATGGAACCAAAATCACAGGCCAAATACTATAATTAGTACTCATCGTTCCAAAAGGATTGAAACCATCACTAGCTAGGCCTAATCAAATATTTCGGGGATCAGAAGCAAATTCAAGAAAGATTGTATAAAACCTCTTCCATGCCTTACCATCTATAGGATGCCTCATTATTCCATCTTTGTTACTATCCTCCGCATGCCATCTCATATGCTCTGCAGTCTTAGAACACATGAATAATCTCTGCAACCTTGGTTTTAGTGGAAAGTAGCGGAAAATTTTTGCAGGCTTTTTTTTCTTCTTCTTACTTGTAGCAGAAATGCGATGATTGTTGCCTGTCTCATTAGGCTTCCATCTAGAAATGTGACAATACTTGCATGTTTCTTCATTAGCATCATCTCCCCAGTACAACATGCAGTCATTTGGAGAAGCATCTATCTTTACATAATCAAGACAAAGCTTTTTGATGGTTTTCTTGGCCTCATAAGAAGAATCAGGGATACTTGCAAAGTTAAATGCATCTCTCAATAGATCCAGTATCATAGTCATTCCCTTGTGGGAGATTAAAGAGAGAAAGAGAACTTTCCATTTCAGGAGGAGAACGAATGTGGAAAGCGAACCCTAAATCGTGAAGAGCGGAGACTTCTATGTGGGCGGAAATTTCATTCTTATTTTCCGTTCTTTCATGTGTGTGCCCTAAATCGTGAAGAACGAATCTGGAAAAAAAACATATTGACCGAAAAGTAAAAAGAAAGAACGGAAAAGGACATAAAATTTTAATTTAAGTCTAGCGGAGGTTTTAAATACCACAAATTGAATTTTAGTGCATAGGTTAATAAGAAACCCCTAATTAGATACAATTTGTGGAGGTTAATTAGAACCGCCGCAATAAAACCGCCGCAAATAGACTATTTTTTTGTAGTGAGTATTTTTCGAATTTTGAATAGTGTTTTCATTCAGATTTATTTTTACATAAAAAATTATTAAATTTCAATTACTTTTGAAATTATGACTATTTTTGAATGACCACTTGTAAAGCTGGCTATTTTGAATTTCTCGCAAATTTACTCACATCAAGAGTTTACAATATTCTTAATTGTGTGGGCTTTGAGTCAATAGTAGAGATTTGCATCTATACCCGATTTTTGGGTCACGTTTTAACTTATGCCAGCTTTGCAAAAAAAATAAAATTACAAGCGTACCCACTTTTTCGCGTAACTTCAGCATACGAGGCTGAAGTAGCAAAGGCAATTACGCAAAATTTCAGCATTCTAGTAGACAGACCTAAAGTAGCAAGTGTGCTGAACCAAGTGTGCGAAGTTCTTGTTTGTAATTGCTAAATTTAAGCATAGTAGTTGAAGTTTTGTTCTCTATTGCTGAAGTTTTTTATTTGTAATTGATGAACTTAAGCATAGTAGCTGAAGTTTTGTTCTCTGTTTGCTGAAGTTTTGTTTGTAATTGCTGAACTTAAACATAGTAGCTAAAGTTTTGTTCTCTATTTGCTGAAGTTTTTGTTTGTAATGCAAAGTTATCTCAACTCTAAGAAATACTTGTATAAAATAAATTGAAAAAAAAAAGAAATACAAAAAAAAATGGTAATGGGAGCATTTGTCCTATATGTACAAATCCAAATCGGGCGGATCTTTACCCGGAGTAGAGCATAAACCTAAAAAGATGAAACAGACCGATGGAATTGTTTGATCTTAAAGGGGATCTTCTATAATTTTGCACGTGAGGGGTTATTTCTTGGTTTCGTCCAGTCATTAATAACTTTATTATTTTTAGATAATAGTAGATAGGAACAACGCTTGCTGAACTTAAGCATAGTAGCTGAAGTTTTGTTCTCTATTTGCTGAAGTTTTTATCTGTAATTGCACTCTCTGTTTTAAAAGGCAGAATTAGGACTCGCCCGGGGCTTGCCCCGGGGCGGAGCACTCGTAAAACACCCTGGGCTTATGTGTGGGGCTTAGTTCCATGAGACTTACACCTCGGCTATCTGGGCTTACGCCCCGGATGCGCCCAACGCCCAACGTACTGGACTCGCCTAATAGAACTTTATGCAATTCAATGTAACTAACCTTATAAATTCTCAAATTTGCTTAATAAATCGTTGACTATTCAAAATTACATTTTTTTTAATCATAAATCATTACGTTGAGAGTATTTATGTCATAGTTAAAATAAAAATTATTGCATGTTATCCACTAAGACTGCTATGATAGGTAATTTTAACTTTTATTTAAAAGATATTTATTTATTAACTTTTGTTATGTCTTTACAATATAATAGTCCATATATTTTTATAATTATTTTTCTAAATATTTTTATCACGTTTACGAGATACAATATTTATTAATTTAATAAGTCAGTATTAGCTAGTAACTACTTACAAAAAATTAGTTATCATGGTATTGTATGGTAAATTATGTGTCACTTTATTAACTTGCTAAAACTTAAAAATAAATGATGCTAGAGAATCATATTTAAATTATGAATTATGTTTTTATACAAATTCTCTTTCAAATTGAAAGCATATTAAATAAAAGGAGTATTTTAAGAAAAATATTAAATTATAATATCAAGATTCATTACTCCTTATGTAACGACCCAACCCGTTATTACGGGAGTTACTGCCCCAATTTTCCCGTTTTATGCTTCTATATGTTTCATTATATGTGTTTGAAGAATTTGAAGTAATTCGGATAGAGTTCGGTTAGAAATGAGATAATAAGTCTCTTTATGAGAAGGTTAGTTTGAAAAAGTCAACCGAATGTTGACTTATGAGTTAGAAGGTTCGGAATGGATTTTTGATGATTCGACTAGTTTCGGGGGATGATTTGTGACTTAGGAGCGCAATCGGAATTTAATTTGGAGGTCCAGTGTAGAAATAGGCTTGAATTGGCTAAGGTTGGATTTTGGCGAATTCCGGTTGATAGGTGAGATTTTGATCCGAGGGTCGGAATGGAATTCCGAAAGTTGCAGTAGCTTCGTTAGGTGATTTTGGATATGTCTGCAAAGTTTCAGGTCATTCGGACGTTGTTTGGTCGGGTTTTTGATTGAATGAAAGTTTCGAAAGTTTTAGTTTAACTTAGGCTTGAATCCGTGGTAATTCGATAATTTTGATATTTATGATAGTATTTTTATGTTATGAGTAAGTTTGAATGAAGTAATAAAACATATCTATGCATTTGGTTGAGGTCCCGAAGGCCTCGGGGTGAATTCGGATGGCTAACGGGGAATTTTGAACATGAATAGTGCAGCAGAAATTTGCAGAAAAATTTTACTCTATGCGATCACGTAGGTATGTCTGCGATCACATAGAAGGTTCTGAGGGGGTGGAGATTTTGCTCTATGTGATCGCGTAAAGGTGTCTGCGATCGCATAGGTTGAGGAACTTGTTCAGTGCGGTCGCGTGGGTGTTAATGCGATCGCGTAGTAGGAAGAAGCAGAGCTATGCGATCGTATGGTCTGTTATGCGATCGCGTAAGAGCATTTTCAGGGCCTGGATTTTTGGTCTATGCGATTGCAATGGTATAGATGCGATTGCATAGAAGGGTCGCTTGGACAGAATAGTTTAAGGATTAATTTCAGTCGCGACCCACATTATATTTCCACCATTTTTACTCCACCAAGAGAGCTTTTTGAACGATTTGAAGAGGGTTTTCAACGGGTATTGCTTGGAGGTAAGTCTCTTGACTAGAAAACACCATTATATTGAAGAATCAACACTCAAATTCATAAAATTGGGTAGAAATTGTGAAGAATTAGGGCTTGGATTTTTAAAACGAATTTTTAGGATTTGAAAGGCCATTTGAACTCCGTTTTCGGTAAACTTTATATGTACGGACTCGTGGAGAGACGAGGAATCCGTTAATATGAATTTCGTAATTTTTCGAGAAGTGGGCCCGAGGCTCGGGTTTTACCTACTCGTGAATTTTAATACTTTTTGAGTATTTTTGATTGGGTTATGTTTCTTTAACCCATATTTATGTATTCGTTGTGATTTTGACTAGATTCGACGTGTGAGGAGACCTATACGAAAGGAAAAAGAATTGCAGACCATTCTACGGCCGGTTAGAGGTGAGTAGTTGGTGTATATGATGGCTTGAGGGTTTGAAACCCCGACTTATCACATTGTGACGCTATTGTAGGGCTTTACTCGCACCCCATGGCGGGTGCCGGATTGTTTATGACTGGGGATTGTGACTTGGTCCATCCCGAACAAGAATGTTTCTATATTGGCGACTGATACGCACCCTGTATTGATTATATCTGGGCTTATTGCCATGTTTGGGGCCTTGTGCCGATCTGTAGCATCCTCAGAGGATGAATATAATTGTGATAGCATACTTTGTATAATCATTGATCTCGGTCCTGTGTTTTAATCACCGTTATGAAATGCTAAGTCACTTTTCCTGAAGGTAAAAGTATATTCTTCTAAATAAATTGGAAATTTGGAAAATTAATTGAATCTGTTACGTGACTCATATGCATATTGTGGACTGAGTATGGATCGGGCTGCACGCCACAGCGAATGTTATGATTATATTGCGCTTGGGCTGAAGGAGCCCCTCCGGATTCTGTACACACCCCTAGTGAGCGTCGTCGACGTTAAATGGATCAAGCTGTACGCCACAGCGTGTTCATGTGCATTGCATTGCATCCTTGCATTATACTTGACTGATATACTTGATGTTGTTTTGCTGTTGGTTCGTAGTTAAGGTGTCAGACTGTTAGTTTTAGCTTTACTTTGTGGCATTTCGTGGATTTCTTATCTTCAGACATTTTATATGCTTATTACTCACTGAGTTGGTAGTACTCACCCCTACTCCCTGCACCTTGTGTGCAGATTCAGGTGCACCGGAGGCTTAGCTGAGCAGTCTTTATTTCCAGAGCTTATCAGAGTTGTTGAGGTAGCTGCTTGACGTTCGCAGGACCTGACTACTCTTCCTATTTCAGTTTTATTTATATATACATTCCCAGACTTGTGTATTTTCGTTCAGATATTGTTATCCAGTTTGTTTTAGAGGCTCTAGACTCGTGACCCCAGATCTTTTGGGAGTATTTTTATCAGACTTCGTATTTCTCAGTATTATTCTTCTATAAATATTGGATTATTATTCTAAAACTATTATATTCTCCTTAAATTGTTGGTTTTGAGATTTATTGTTGAATTGGGAGCGACTGTTGGTCAGGCTTGCCTAGCTTTAGGGTTGGGCGCCATCACGACCGGGTTTGGGTCGTGACAAGTTGGTATCAGAGCCTAGGTTACTAGGCCTCGCAAGTCATGAGCCGGTTTAGTAGAGTCTCGCGGATCGGTACGTAGACGTCCGTATCTATCCTCGGGAGGCTACAGAACCTTTAGGAAACACTTCACTTTCTTGAAATTCATATCGTGCGGCTTGTTGTTATGAAAACTAAATTTCCGTATTCTATTCTCTCGCAGATGGCGAGAACCCGTGCTAACGGACGTGGCGGACGACCACCAGTGCCACCTAGAGGCCGTGGTCGCGGTAGAGGCAGGGCAGCAGGGACAGCACCTGCTGACCCACCAGTTGACCAGGCTCAGGGTCAGATTCCAGCACCAGTTGACCCGGCTCAGGGTCAAATTCCAGCTGTAGATGCTCCAGCAGCACCTGTTCAGGCACCGGCAGTGCCCATCGTGATTCCTAGTCTCTAGGAGGCTTTGGCTCAGATCTTGTCCGTCTGCACTGGCCTGGCTCAGGCGGTTTCAGCCACTACAGCGGCGGCTACTTCTCAGACCGGGGGTGGTCATCAGACCCCCGATGCTCGCGCACCCGAGCAGGTTGTTCAGGGCTTACAGACACCTGAGGTAGCTCCAGTTCAGCCAGTTCAGCCAGCTGCACCAGTTGCACCAGTTGTTCCAGTTGCGCCAGTCGCACCAGCTCCAGCTCATGTGGTTCCAGCTATGCCGGATGACGAGCAGCGTCGGTTGGAGAGGTTCGGTAGGCTTCAGCCTCCGACATTCAGTAGTGCTGAGGGCGAGGATGCCCAGGGTTTTCTGGATAAGTGCCAGCGTATGCTTCGTACTGCGGGTATTCTGGAGTCTAGTGGAGTGGCTTTTACTACCTTCCAGTTCACAGGGCCTGCATTTACTTGGTGGGAGGAGTTCGAGAGGCGTAGGCCTATTGGAGCAGCGCCCCTCACGTGGCAGCAGTTCTCCACAGTATTCTTGGAGAAGTATGTACCCCAGTCTCACAGGGAGGAGCTGCGTCGTCAGTTCGAGTGGTTGACTCGGGGAGATATGACAGTGACTCAGTATGAGTTGAGGTTTACACAGTTAGCTCGGCATGCTACTTGGATGATCCCGACAGATCGCGAGAGGATCAGGAGGTTTGTGGATGGTCTCAACTATCTGATCTGCATATTGATGACTAGAGAGAGGGCTACAGCAGTTACATTTGAGGAGGTAGTTGATGCGGCTCGTCAGATTGAGACAGATCATCGTCGGGAGCATGAGGAGAGGGAGGCTAAGAGGCTTCGAGGTTCAGGTAGTTTCAGTGGTACTTCGTCTAGGGGCCAGTTCCAGCGCAGCAGAGGTTGTTCCTTCAGACCTCCTCAGTCATGTCGTTCAGAGTCTAGTGGGGCTTCATCGGGCCGTGGTCATCAGGGTCATCAGCAGAGTCAGCCTGCACTGAGTGTCCTTCCAGCTTAGAGCTCTGCTCCTGCTTCTTCAACCTAGGGTTCATCTGCAGTGAGGGGTTCCCATCAGTCCCTTTCTCCAGCTCCAGGTCGTTGCTACGAGTGCGGTGAGTTAGGTCATATGAGGAGACAGTGTCCCCGGTTCCTTAGTGGACAGTCTAAGCAGAGGGATCAGCCCTCATCTTCTGCTCCTATTTCTTCAGCACCCACTCAGTCAGCTAGGAGTGGAGGTCAGGTAGCCAGAGGTCGCCCCAGGGGTGAGGACCGTATTGGCGGTGGTCAGGCTCGATTCTATACTCTTCCAAATAGGAGAGATGCCAGTGCATTAGATGCAGTCATCACAGGTATTATCTCAGTCTACCACAGGGATGCCTCTGTCTTATTTGATCCTGGATCTACCTATTCCTATGTATCTTCATATTTTGCTCATTATTTGGATACGACCCGTGGTTGTCTTGCCTTGCCTGTGCATGTATCTACCCCGGTGGGTGATACTGTTATTGTGGATCACGTATATCGATCCTGTCTTGTTACTATTGGGGGGTCTGGAGACCCGAGTTGACTTGTTATTATTAGGCATGGTAGATTTCGATGTGATTCTGGGTATGGATTGGTTATCTCCGTACCATGCTATTCTGGACTGTCATGCCAAGATAGTTACATTGGCTATTCCGGGTATTCCGAGGATCGAGTGGCGAGGCATGACTGATTATGTACCCAGCAGGGTGATTTCCTTCCTAAATCCCAACGGATGGTTGGGAAGGGTCTTTTGTCGTACTTGGCTTTCGTTAGAGATGTTGGAGCCGAGACTCCTAGTCTTGATTTAGTTCCCGTTATGAGGGATTTCCCAGATGTGTTTCCAGTGGACCTGCCGGGCATGCTGCCGGATAGGGATATTGATTTTGGTATTGATTTGGTGTCGGGCACTCAGCCCATCTCTATTCCTCCTTATCGTATGGCACCAGTTGAGTTAAAGGAATTGAAGGAGCAACTTCAGGAACTCCTAGATAAGGGGTTCATTCGCCCGAGTGTGTCACCGTAGGGTACACCGGTGTTGTTGGTCAAGAAGAAAGATGGCTCAATGAGGATGTGTATGGATTACAGGCAGTTGAACAAGGTAACAGTGAAGAACAAGTATCCCCTACCTCGCATTGATGATTTGTTTGATCAGCTCCAAAGAGCGAGGGTGTTCTCGAAGATTGATCTTCGTTCAGACTATCACCAGCTGAAGATTAGAGATTCTGATATTATGAAGATAGCTTTCAGGACGAGATATGGGCACTATGAGTTTCTGGTTATGTCATTTGGGCTGACTAATGCCCCAGCCACATTCATGCACTTAATGAACAGTATATTTCGGCCGTATCTGGATTCTTTTGTGATCGTGTTCATTGATGATATCCTGGTGTATTAGCATAGCCAGAGGAGCACGCGCAGCACCTGAGGGTGGTATTGCAGAGATTAAGAGAGGAAAAGCTTTATGCGAAGTTCTCTAAGTGTGAGTTCTGGCTTAGTACTGTGACTTTTCTGGGACACATGGTGTCTAGTGATGGTATTCAGGTTGACCCAAAGAAGATAGAGGCGGTGCAGAGTTGGCCCAGACTGTCTTCAGCTATGGAGATCCGGAGTTTTCTTGGTTTAGCGGGGTATTATCGTCGGTTTGTCTAGGGATTTTCATCTATTGCTTCGTCCTTGACCAGGTTGACGTAGAAGGGTACACCGTTCGTATGGTCGGATGAGTACGAGGAGAGCTTTCAGAAGCTCAAGACAGCTTTGACCACAGCTCCAGTGTTAGTCTTGCCATCAGCTTCAGGTTCTTATACCGTGTATTGTGATGCATCGAGAGTTGGGATAGGTTGTGTGTTGATGCAGGAGGGTAGAGCCATTGCTTATACTTCTCGTCAGTTGAAGCCTCATGAGAAGAACTACCCTGTTCATGATTTAGAGTTGGCTGCCATAGTTTATGCCTTGAAGATTTGGAGGCACTATTTGTATGGCGTGTCCTCGTGGTGCATACTGATCATTGCAGTCTCCAGCACTTGTTTAAACAGAAGGATCTAAATTTGAGGCAGTGGAGGTGGCTTGAGTTACTCAAGGATTATGACATTACCATTTTATATCATCCGGGGAAGGCCAATGTAGTGGCCGATGCCTTGAGCCGAAAGGCGGTTAGTATGGGCAGCCTGGCGTACATTCCAATTAGGGAGAGACCCTTTGTGGTTGAAGTTCAGGCTTTGGCCAATCGGTTAGTGAGGTTAGATATTTCAGAGCCTAGCTGGGTGTTGGCTTGTGTTGTTTCTCGATCTTCTTTATATGATCACATTCGTGAGCGCCAGTATGATGATCCACATTTGCTTGTCCTTAAGGACAGAGTTTAGCATGATGATGCCAGGGATGTTACTATTGATAGTGATAGTGTGTTGAGGATGCAGGGATGGATTTGCGTGCCCAATGTGGATGGGCTTCGAGAGTTGATATTGGAGGAGGCCCACAACTCGCGGTATTCGATTCATCCGGGTGCCGCGAAGATGTACCAGGATTTGAGACAGCATTACTGGTAGAGAAGGATGAAAAAGGATATTGTGAATTACGTGGCTCGGTGTCTCAACTGTCAGCAGGTCAAGTATGAGCATCAGAGGCCCGATGGTGTGCTTCAGCGTTAGATATTCCCGAGTGGAAATGGGAGCGGATTACTATGGACTTTGTGAGTGGTATCCCTCGGACAGCGAGGAAGCTTGATTCAGTTTGGGTAATTGTGGATAGGCTGACCAAGTCCGCACATTTCATTCCAGTGTGTACCACCTATTCTTCGCAGCGGCTAGCGAAGATTTTTATCCGGGAGATTGTACGATTGCATGGGGTCCCAGTTTCTATTATATCAGATAGGGGTACTCAGTTTAACTCTCAGTTCTGGAGGACTTTTCAGCGAGAGTTGGGTTCACAGGTAGAGTTGAGCACAACGTTTCATCCTCAGACGGACGGGCAGTCCGAGCGTACCATTCAGATATTGGAGGATATGTTACGTGCCTGTGTTATTGATTTTGGAGGTTCTTGGGCTGATTACTTGCCTTTTGCAGAGTTTGCTTACAACAACAGCTATCAATCCAACATTCAGATGGCCCCCTATGAAGCCTTATATGGGAGACGGTGTAGATCTCCCGTTGGTTGGTTTGAGCTCGGCGAGGCTAGATTATTGGGGACAGAGTTAGTTCAGGATGCCTTAGAGAAGGTGAAAGTGATCCAGGAGAGACTTCGTACATCTCAGTCGCGTCAGAAGAGCTATGCGGACCGGAAGGTTCGAGATGTATCTTATGCAGTGGGCGAGAAAGTCTTGTTGAAGGTTTCGCCTATGAAAGGCGTTATGAGATTTGGAAAGAAAGGGAAGCTGAGTCCACGGTTCATTGGACCTTTTGAGATACTTAGGAAGATTGGGGAGGTGGCCTATATGCTTGCTTTGTCACCTAGCTTGTCGGGAGTCCATCCGGTTTTCCATGTTTTTATGCTCCGGAAGTATGTTGGGGACCCGTCCCATGTATTAGACTTCAACACGATCCAGTTGGATGAGGACTTGACCTACGATGTGGAGCCGGTGGCTATTTTGGGTCGTCAGGTTCGAGAGTTGAGATCTAAGGACATAGCTTCGGTAAAGGTACAATGGAGAAGTCGGCCCGTGGAGGAAGCCACTTGGGAGACGGAGCAGGAGATGCGGAGCAGATATCCTCACTTGTTTGAGACTCCAGGTATGTTTCTTGACCCGCTCGAGGACGAACGTTTGTTTAAGTTGGGGAGGATGTAACGACGCGAACTATCGTTACGGGAGTTACCGCCCCAATTTCCCCGTTTTATGCTTCTATATGTTTCATTATATGTGTTTGAAGAATTTGAAGTAATTCGGATAGAGTTCGGTTAGAAATGAGACAATAAGTCTCTTTATGAGAATGTTAGTTTGGAAAAGTCAACCGAAAGTTGACTTATGATTTAGAAGGCTCGGAATGGATTTCCGATGATTCGACTAGTTTCGGGGGATGATTTGTGATTTAGGAGCGCAATCGGAATTTAATTTGGAGGTCCAGTGTAGAAATAGGCTTGAATTGGCTAAGGTTGGATTTTGGCGAATTCCGGTTGATAGGTGAAATTTTGACCCGAGGGTCAGAATGAAATTTTAAGAGTTGTAGTAGCTTCGTTAGGTGATTTTGGATATGTCTGCAAATTTTCAGGTCATTCGGACGTTGTTTGGCCGGGTTTTTGATTGAATGCAAGTGTCGGAAGTTTTAGTTTAACTTAGGCTTGGATCCGTGGTAATTCGATGATTTTGATGTTTATGATAGTGTTTTTATGTTACGATCAAGTTTGAATGAAGTAATAAAACATATCTGTGCATTTGGTTGAGGTCCCAAGGGCCTCGGGGTGAATTCGAATGGCTAACGGGGAATTTCGAACATGAATAGTGCAGCAGAAATTTGCAGAGAAATTTTACTCTATGCGATTGCGTAGGTATGTCTGCGATCGCATAGAAGGTTCTAAGGGGGTGGATATTTTGCTCTATGCGATCGCGTAAAGGTGTCTGCGATCGCATAGGTCGAGGAACTTGTTCAGTGCGGTCACGTGGGTGTTAATGCGATCACATAGTAGGAAGAAGCAGAGCTATGCGATCACATGGTCTATTATGCGATCGCGTAAGAGGATTTTCAGGGCCTGGATTTTTGGTCTATGCGATCGCAATGGTATTGATGCGATCGCATAGAAGGGTCGCCTGGACAGAACAATTTAAGGGTTAATTTCAGTCGCGACCCACATTATATTTCCAC
>MU693882.1:39265-51082 GCA_026770625.1 Nicotiana glauca
TTTTCGAGAAGTGGGCCCGGGGCTCGGGTTTTACCAACTTCGTGAATTTTAATACTTTTCGAGTATTTTTGATTGGGTTATGTTTCTTTAACCCATATTTATGTATTCGTTGTGATTTTGACTAGATTCGACGTGCGAGGAGATCGATACAAAAGGAAAAGGCATTGCAGACCATTCTACGGCCGGTTAGAGGTGAGTAGTTGGTGTATATGATGGCCTGAGGGTTTGAAACCCTGGCTTATCACATTGTGACGCTATTATAGGGCGTGACTCGCACCCCATAGGAGGTGCGGGATTGTTTATGACTGGGGATTGTGACTTGGTCCATCCCGAACAAGAATGTTTCTATATTGGTGACTGATACGCAACCTGTATTGATTATATCTTGGCTTATTGCCATGTTTGGGGCCTTGTGCCGGTCTGTAGCATCCTCAGAGGATGAATATCATTGTGATAGCATGCTTTGTATAATCATTGATCTCGGTCCTGTGTTTTAATCACCATTATGAAATGCTAAGTCACTTTTCCTGAAGTTAAAAGTATATTCTTCTAAATAAATTGGAAATTTGGAAAATTAATTGAATCTGTTACGTGATTCATATGCATATTGTGGACTGAGTATGGATCGGGCTGCGCGCCGCAACGAATGTTATGATTATATTGCGCTTGGACTGAAGGAGCCCCTCCGGAGTCTGTACACACCCCCAGTGAGCGCACCCCCAGTGAGCGCCATCGACGTTAAATGGATCGGGATGTACGCCACAGCGTGTTCATGTACATTGCATTGCATCCTTGCATCATACTTCACTGATATACTTGATGTTGTTTTGCTGTTGGTTCGTAGTTAAGGTGTCGGACTGTTAGTTTTAGCTTTACTTTGTGGCATTTCGTGGATTTCTTATCTTCAGACATTTTATATGCTTATTACTCACTGAGTTGGTAGTACTCACCCCTACTCCCTGCACCTTGTGTGCAGATTCAGGTGCACCGGAGGCTTAGCTGAGCAGTCTTTGTTTGCCAGAGCTTATCAGAGTTATTGAGGTAGCTGCTTGACGTTCGCAGGACCTGACTACTCTTCCTATTTCAGTTTTATTTATATATATACATTTCCAGACTTGAGTATTGCTCGTTCAGATATTGTTATTCAGTTGTTTTAGAGGCTCTAGATTCGTGACCCCAGATCTTTTGGGAATATTTTTATCAGACTTCGTATTTCTCAGTATTATTCTTCTACAAATATTGGATTTTTATTCTAAAACTATTATATTCTCTTTAAATTGTCGGTTTTGAGATTTATTGTTGAATTGGGAGCAATTGTTGGTCAGGCTTGCCTAGCTTTAGGGTTGGGCACCATCACGATCGGATTTGGGTCGTGACACCTTAAGCGATACATATAAGATTTCGTATCAAATATATTACTTTTGATGTTTGAGTTGTAGCGACAGTGCTACTAATTTGCATATTATGATATATGTCATAATTTTCTTATTATTCATAGCTAAATTATAATTTATAAATATTTAAATAGATTATTTGTTATAATTTTGTGATTTTAAAATAATTTTTATAATTATTTTTTATTTTATACTATCTTAAAATTCTTTAAATCGGTAAAATTTAAAGATCCATGGGACTTACGCCCCATGTCTCAGGGCTTACGCCTCGCCTCATCAGAGGTAAAATGCCTCGCCTCACGCCCCTGCCTTTTAAAACACTGATTGCACTGAATAAGCTGTAGTTTTTTTTGTCCTGGATTCATTAGTTTTGTTATTAAGCTTTTTCAAAAATTTCAGCAGAAGAATCTGAAGTTATTTAGTTCATTTATAAAAACTTCAACACAAAATAAGCTAAAATTTTTTGTCCTGGATAAGCTTTTGCAAAAATTTCAGCAGAAAATGCTGAAGTTATTTAGTTCATTTGTAAAAACTACTAAAGTTTTTTGGTCCTGAATTCATTAGCTTTGTCATAAAACTTGTACATAACTTCAGCAGAAGATGCTGAAGTTATTTAGTTCATTTGTAAAAGTTTCAGCACTACATAAGCTGAAGTTTTTTTGTCCTAGATTCATTAGTTTTATTATAATCAAATTACTATAAAGTATTCAGATTACCAACATGATCTAAATCATTAAACTTTGGAAACAAATAAGCGTGAAAAAAATAGAATTATCATGAAAATAATTACTAAGTGTGACCTTAAACTTTTCGTACTTGGAAATATTCACAAATTATTGTATACTAACTTACATAATTATTTATAATTTATTTCTAAATAATATGATAAACATACTTATGGCAATTATCCCGTGAACTGAAATTTCATAGCAGCACCAACAGCAGCAACATAAGAAGAAGAAGAAGAAGAAGAAGAAGAAGAAGAAGAAGAAGAAGAAGAAGAAGAAGAAGAAGAAGAAGAAGGAGGAGAAGGAGGAGGAGAAATGATGCTGAAGTTGTTTAAAAATTGGGTACAACTTAAAACTTTAAAAAAAAATGGATATAGGTTAAATGGTAGAGACCAAATAGGGCGCCCCGTACCATTTTTACGACGAACCCGGCATAGACAAGAGGTAAAAAAAATTATATTGCAAATTCACAACAAGTTAGGGTGAAAATCATTTACCCTCCCCAACTTTGTGTTAAAAATCAAACTCCTCCCTCAACTTTGAACAATAATCATTCTTCCCCATTTATCCTACACAATACCTTCTTTGCCCTTGAATTTTTAATTTTCTCCTCTATTCAATACTTTTTTATTATATGATATTTTTTTTATAATTTTAGCTATAACTTAAACTATATAATACCTATTATAATTTGTAATTAGAGTTTATTAAAATTATAAGCAGAATAAGTAATTAGAGTCGATCAATTAAAATTACTTTATCTTTTATGATTGTTATTTTAGTGTAATGCATATTTAATATATATTTAGGCTATATTTTCTTAGCGATAGAGCTAGAAATTCATATAAGAGGATTAAAAAATACCTCAATTTTTTAAATTATTTCGGATTGAACATGTGAGCTAGAATAACTCGGGGTGTTTTTTAATGGCTAAATTATGCTCAAATACAATTGATACCATGATACTACTAAAATTGGCCCATATTTTGAAATTCTACCAAAACTAGCCCATATTGTAAATGATATGTAAAAATTATTTCACCCTTTCGCCCTAATAGTTGCTAACAAGACAAAATAAATGATGAAAAGACTTTCCCTCTTTTTCCCTGTCTTCTTCGTTGCCTCGTCGCTCTTTCCATCATCTTCTCCATCAGAACCCCTTCCCTTTTCATCATCTTCCATTACTCTCTGTTCCTATCTTTTCACAGAAAATATTTCCTTATCTATTTCATTTTTTCTTTGTCACACCACAAAAGATGTATCCTTTGAATTTGAATTGTAGTTTTATATCTGAAAAAGCCATCTTCGTTGAAGCTCAAAGCTCCATGATATGGGTCATGGATGTCCCTGTGCATCAAACTCAATTGTGTGAAGAATTTTGGACGAAAAATTTTCGATTCTGCTGCTGGGTTCTCAAAAACATCGACTCGAATATTTTGAATTTTTTTAATTCGAATAACATTGTGACTTCGTGCTTCAATTTGGATGGGTGTTAATTAATAATGATATTATTAATTGGTGAGGCTAATTTTTGGTGTTAAAATAGAGGTGTGGTGATGGACATAAGGTATTTTCTAGTTTAAATTTTGTATAATTGGTATCTATACATACTTATACAATATTATATAAATTATGTATAATTGTGTATAAATATATATAAGTATGTATATTTGTGTATAAATATGTATATTTGTGTATAATATTATATAAATATAATTTTTTTCATTGTGCACTATTGTGTGTATAATTGGCCTCCATGAAAGTTTGATACTTTTTTCTCCTCCCCTTCTTCTTCTTCTTCTTCTTCTTCTTCTTCTTCTTCTTCTTCTTCTTCTTCTTGTTTTTCTTAAAATTTTATATACATTATTATATATTTCATATATAAAATTATACATTATTGTATATACACAATGTACATGTATAATTAAAACTAAAATTGAAATGTTTGTATTTTATTCTTACTTTTTCTCGAAAAATCTATGTATAATTAATTTATTTGTATTTTTCTACTATATTTCAAACTTGCAACAACTTTTATTTTTTTTATTTATTTTTTGATTTCTACCATTGGAAACTTGGGGAAGAAACAGATATAAGATTTGACAAAGATCCTTCAATTACATTAATGGTTCTAAAATATATCACTATTCTCATTTTATCATCTAAACAGTCTAAGTCTCCTCTAGAATTGTAGATGTTTCTACTGCTTCTACTTCTATACTATTTTACATTAAGAAAAGCAAATTCAAATATAAAAGCCTTACGTGTTTTTAGAATTTAAATGCCACCATTGAAGTTAGTTGTTTCAATTGGAATCTGTGCGAAGCGTAAAAATTTATAAAGAAGGAATAACAACAGTAGTTGGTGGTGCAAAAAAGTTTTTTTCGGATCTTTGGCTATTAATTTGTAAAGATGTACCTTGGCTAACTAATTGCAATATATGGGTATGAATTGTTCTAGTATGTAATTCTCCCTTTTTCAATCCTCTTATATGAAAAACTTGTATTGAACTTGTGAGCTAAGAAATTAATGAACTATATTTTCTTAGCTCACAAATTTTAATTTCTTAGCTCACAAGTTCAATCCGAGTTTTTCATATAACAGGATTGAAAAATACCCCAAGTTATTGATAACGCCCAACTATGCCTTAGCCCAAAAGGCATTATCCGAAAGGCGAAGATGTCATATGCACAGGTGAAGGATGTTTTCTCTCTATCTTTGGGGGCTATTGATATCTGATTGTACCCCGAATATCTATCCAAGAAATAGAAGTGTGATCGCCCGACCAGCCTGTCCAACCTTTGGTCAATGAAAGGCAAGGGGAAGTGGTCCTTCCGGGTGGCTGTGTTCAATATTCGGTAACCCATGCAAATCCGCCATCCCGTGACTGTACGAGTTGAGATCAACTCATTGTTTTTATTTTGCACAACAGTCATTCCCCCATTTTTCGGCACACATTAGACAGGGCTGACCCAATTGCTATCAGAGATGGGGAAGATGATTCCCACATCTAACCATTTGATCACATCCTTCTTTACTACCTCTTTCATATTCGGGTTCAGCCTTCGTTGATGTTCTCTAGAAGGTTTATGCCTTCTTCCAAGAGAATCTTATACATACAGAAGGCTGGGCTGATACCCTTTATGTCTGCCATGGTCCAGCCAATGGCAGTCTTACTTTCCTGCAGTACCTGTAAGAGCTATTCTACTAGTACATCTAGCAAACCGGATGATATAATAACAGGCAAAGTAGAATCAGGGCCTAAGAAAACGTATCTGAGGTGATCTGGGGGTGGCTTCAGCTCCAGCTTGGGTGGTTCCTCTATTGATGGCTTTGCTGGAGGTGTAGCCCTTTTTTTTTTAACTCAAGGGACTCGAATTGAGGTCCCTTGTCCAGAATCCTTGGCCTTCAAGTGCCATGACCCACTCAGCTAACCCTTCACCATCCATCTCTTCTAAATTTGTCAGATATGCCTCTAATAGATCTTTAACAGTCAGGGTTACATCATCTTCTTGCAGGATCACATCTACTGCCTCCACTATAGAGCAATTAGCATATTCACTGGGTCCTCATAGATTGCTAAATATTGAATATGACTTCTTCATTGTTCTGCCTCATTTTTAATTCCCCAGTCTCACAATCGATCAGTGCTCTCCCAGTTGCAAAAAATGGTCTACCTAAAATGAGAGGTATCTCCTCATCTACCTGACAATCCAGAATAACAAAGTCTGCAGGGAACACGAACTTCCCCACTTGCACCAACACATCATCAAGAATACCAGTTGGCCTTTTCACCGTGAGGTCAGCCAGCTATAGTAGCATCGAAGTCGGCCTAGCTCTACCAATGCCCAGTTTGGTGTATACAGCCAGAGGCATCAAATTTATGCTGGCTCCCAAATCACATAATGCCTTTGCAAAGGCATAACTCCCGATTGTGCGTGGAGTAGTGAAGCTACCAGGATCAGACATCTTTTGAGCCATCGATCTTGTCACTACTGCGCTGTAGGTCTGTGTCAGAGTCATAGTGGAAAGGTCCTGAAAATCAAACTTCTATGACATTAGGTCCTTCATCATCTTTGCATAACCGGGCATCTCCCTCAAGGAATCCATCAAAGGAATATTCAATTGAATTTGACGCAACATCTCCATGAATTTCTTGTATTGAACTTCCTTCTTTTGGTTTACCAATCTCTGAAGGAAGGGTGCAGGTATCACCCTTTGTGCATTGCTTGCTGGCTTCTCTCTGTTGGAGTTTTGTGGTACGAGAGGTGCCACCTGTTCTGCGCTTGCTCATTCATCTTATCCTTAGCTTTTTATCATGACTCTATTCATCCACCACTTCAGTAAGTTCTGTTGTTTTATCTACCTCTAATGGAACTGGAGTGGCTGGTGTACTCTCCTTGTTGGCTTGTATAATTTCCTGCTCTATGTCTAAATCTCTCCCATTTCGGAGACTTACTGCCATCAGTTGATTCGTGTTTTGCTCATTGGGGTTGATGTTTGTGTCTGCAGGCAAGGTTCCCTGAGGGCGATTGTTTAAAGACATGGACATCTATCCCAACTGTGTTTCAATGTTCTTTATAGCTGAATCATGCACTGCCAACTTTTCCTGCATTTTACCATTTATCCCAATGAGTTGCTGAAGCATACCCCTGATTTCCACCATGTTGTTATCTTGCTATTGAGAAGGTGGTTGATATGTTAGTTTTTGCTGATTTTACTGTGGATAGCCCTGTTGTTTCTGATATGGTACTGGCACCATTTGGCCTTGAGGATGCATACCTCCAGGCTGTTGCATGTTTGGTTTGTATTGCTGATTTTGTGCCGGTCTCCATTGCTGTCCTCCTTGTCTCTGACCCCTAAAGTTGTTAACATAATTCATATCTTCTCTTGCCCCTTGATTTTTACCTTCTTCACTGCATGAACACAAATAAGACTGATTAATACAAGGTGTACACAGTCCTCCATTTTGTTGTGTCAATAATGTGCACCTGTTTTGTACCCATCTCATCGATCTTCTTTATCAAAATGCTTATCTGAGTCATGAGTGTGGCCATGTTCTCTGCATGCGAATTATTTGGGTCAAGAGGAATTGAATGCACTATGGGTGCCAGTGTTGTACCTCTAGTCGTCCACCTCGAATTTTGTGAAATTTTGCCAAAAAGGACTTTGTACTCGGTGAATGTCTTACTCAAAAATGCACCTCCGGCTGAAGCATCCACATTTACTTTTAGATTGTCCGCTAACCCCATGTAGAATATCTGGCCGAGCATCTGGTCTGGAATGCCATGGTGATGACACTTCACTAGTATCCCTTTAAATCTTTCCTGAGTTTCTTGCAAGGTCTCAATTGGCTGCTGCTTATACTGTAATATTTCATCAATCTGTCTTGCAATCTTGTTGGGCGGGTAGAACTTATTAAGGAATTGCTTGACTAATTCCTCCCAGGTGACAATTGAATTGATATGGAGCGACTTCAGCCAAGTTTGAGCTTCCCTGGTAACAAAGAATGGGAACATTAACAACTTGATAGCTTCTGGGGTCACATTTGGCTGCCTTTGGTCACACGAATTGACAGAAAAATTTTCAAGTGTTGTTGAGGGTCTTCAATGTGTGATCTAGAGAATAATCCTTTATTCTCCAGAATATGTAACATATTATTGGTTATCTGGAAGGTCTCCGCTTGAATTGCGGGCACAACTATGGAAGTAGCCAGGTTATCAGCTATGGGTTATGCCCAATCATAAAGTGTAGCTTCGGGCACAAGAGGTGACACTACTCTGACATTAGGGTTTGCTGGCAGATCCCTGACGTTTTCGATGATGTTTTCTGCATCACCCATGTCAAATTCGATCTGGTGTGGTTGTTGTGATTGTTGGATTCTCTTATTGGCATGGTTCAATGCCCTGAATGTTTTCTCAGGTTCTGAGAGTCCTTCTAGCAGTTCTCTAGTCCTCGAAGAATTTCTAGGCATACACCTGAATTCCACAAGAGTTCAAACGTGAGAATTTCAATGAAAAGATTGGGTATAATGAAAATTGACTACACTAAGAATTTTTGTACTTATTTCAATTGTAATTGATAACACCGTTAATTCCCCGACAACGACGCCAAAATTTGATAACGTCTAATTATGCCTTATAAAAGGACACGCGGACGTTGCAAATATAATCTGAGTATTTATGCCCAGAGTCGAACCCACAGGGAATTAACCTGTCAATTACTTTAGTTGGACTTACTAAATTCTATAGAATCAACTCCCCAAACATTGTAAATAACAGTTGATGGTAATTCTAACAATTAAAACTAAAAGTGAATAAACAGCTGAAAATCAACTATGCTTGATTTGTAAACAATTGGAATAAGGTCTAAGGTAATGGTTTTTCCCGTTGTTGATTTCATTAGTTGTATGTTTCTTATAGCTTTGACTTAGTTGCCTCTATCTATCATGAACTCTCCAGCTATCATAAATCTCTCTCAAGCAATTATGATAATTTACTAGACGCACTCTCTCAAGCTACGCTAGCTAGATTCACATTACAGTTCACTTAGATTGCACCCGAGGTATCGTTATCTCTAATCCAACCTCTAAACCCTCGGTTTATGACTCTCGCCTATACTCTGGGAGTGATGTTGTTTAAACAACTACCGAAATATGCGCACTCTCTCAAACAAATACATAATAAATAGGAACGGCTAATTGAGGTTCCTTTCAATTAGCCACAATCAAAACGTAGTTGACCAAAAAGAGATTAACAACTACTCAAAACTATATTAATATAACAACCAATTCATTTCACCAAAACCTTAGATTAAAAGATTTAGCTACTCATAACAATAATGAAAACTACAAAAGAATTCATAGTCATTGATGGAAGAACAAATTAGGGAGATAAGAATTGTTTTTCCAAGTTGCCTCCTTGCCTCTCTTGCCTTGTTCTCCAAACTCGAACTCCTTTTTCTAATGGACACCTTAAACCTTTTATAGTTTGTGTAGTTTTTGCTTGGACTTCTGAATTTACCCTTTCAAAACACTTTTCCCGAATCTGGACTAGTGCGGGCGCGCTAAGACCGCGCTACTGCCCGCGCTAGTAGAGTTACGTTCTGTTTCTGACGACTGGACTAGCGCAGGCGCGCTAATGCCCGCACTAGTGAGGTTTCCTACTGCCACACGAGCTTCATTCCCTTTTTTCATCCATTAGTTTCAATTTTTGCCCGGATCACCATCATAAGTCTTCATTTGAGTATTGCACTCCTGTGAAATACAAAGCCACCATTAGAGCCAATTTTTGCATTATTTACACACTTAAAACAATAAAGCATCCTTAAGTTAGAGCCTGAACGTAGGCCAAACAATACAATTTAGCTTACTATCAGTTATCTTAGCTCACAAGTTACAATCCAAAATTTAAAATAATTGGGGTATTTTTCCATCCTCTTATATGAATTCCTAGCTTCGTCGCTAAGAATATATAACTTAAATATATATATTTAATATGCATTACATTAAAATAACAATCATAAAGATAAGGTAATTTTAATTGACTCTGATGACTTATTCTACTTATAATTTTAATGAACTCTAATTACAATTTATACTAGATATTAAATAATTTAAGTTATAGCTAAAACCATAAAAAACTATCATATAATAAAAAAAATATTGAATTGAGGAGGAAATTGAAAATTCAAGGGCAAAGAATGTATTGTGTAGGATGAAAGGGGGAGAATAATTGTTGTTCAAAGTTGAGGTAGGAGAAAGTTGAGGAGGGTAAATGATTTTCACCCCAATATACTATTTTAAATATTGGAAATGTATGACACCTATCTTGACCTGTGGGTCCCAAGTGATATCCAAAAAAATCACTCTTTTGCGTTGATGAAAATGAAAGAACAGAAAAGAAGAAAAAACCAGTGGCTCACAACACCCGTGAGCCCATTGAATTGACTCATGTCCCTTTCTTTAAAAAGGCATAGCAGAAGGGTATCTTTCTCACTTATTTTTGGCCTTTCTTTCCCCATTTGTATTTCTCAATACAATTTCAAAAATATACTGTATTAAAAATAACACAAATTGATCTTTCTAGTTTAAATCTTACATTTGTTGTTAGAACAATTCTTTTTACATAAAAAAAAAAAAAATATTAGTGGTTTATGTTTGATTGTGGCGCTAGAATCCTATCTATCATCTTCTCCAAAAAGTAATTGGATCCCAAAATTCTGCTCTCTGGATTTAGGCCCCCACAATTAGTTGTCTCCATTCCTCTTTTTTTGGTTGTTGTTGTTAATATCTTATTTTAAGACATTCTAGCTTTTGAAAGTATTTTAGAAAAATATGTGCGAATTCAATTCTCTCGGTTCTTATTACCTCTTCTGTAATCTTCCTTCTTTTTGTTTTTTCGAGAACCTTCGATCTCCGTCTTTTTATGTTGTGGAAAAATACCTCTAGGATCTTCAACTATTCCTTGTTTAGTGGGCGTTTGGACATAAGAATGGTAAAATTCCAAAAGAATGGAAAAAATAATTAAGTGAAAATGATATTTAAAAATTAGAGTCGTATTTGGACATGAATATAATTTCGAGTTGTTTTGAATTTTTTGTGAGTGATCCGAGTGAAAATTTTGAAAAATAATATTTGGGAGTTTTTCAAATTTTCAAAAAATTTCAAAATTTATTTTCAAGTGAAAATTAAAAATTTTATGAAAACACTGATTTAGAAAAAAGTAAAAAAAATAAATCAAAAAAAGTGAAAAAATTGTCCTGGCGAAACGGGCTCTGAAGTCTCCTGTTCAATGCTTGCCCTCTTATTGCAGTAAGCTTTCAATATGGTTGTGTAATTAAAAGCTAGAGATTTTCGTGATCTTCATACTAGAATTTTTTTGTACATTGTGTAGATACTTAAATTTTAACATATCAAGATAAATCATAATTTATACCCATAAATAAGGCTATATACGTTTTTCAGAGATGATCTTAGCAATTCCATAAACTCTCGGAATATGCACAAAGAGATTTAATATGAGATCTCCGAAATTGCATGAAACTCCTGGAATATTCATTAAGAGATCAAAGACATGTCAAATATGTTTTGCTAAAAGTTTTACATTCGAAAATACGCCCCGCTAAGATCCTCGAATCATGTAGAATAAATCGGAGGGAAGAATCAAGGGATAAACAGAGTTGTAACCTGCAATGTTTATCAATAAAATCTTTTTTTTATTTATAGTTATTTGTAGTTGCAATATATTTTTGTATCACAAATAAATTTATCGCAAACACATGGTTAATGATATCTCTAAGGAAATATAATATAATCTTAATTTTTGCCTTAAGCCTTCAACATGGCTGCCTAATTATGCTGATGGTTTACCTAGCGCAACTTTCAAAGGCAAAGTTAACTAATTTTCGTTAGGTATAATTGACTTCAACATAAACAAACAAAACTCGAGATTGAAATAAAAGAGTAGCAACCCAACAGCCTAAGCATGGGTAATGAAATATTAAAAAGCAAAAAAGAAAATCCAAGCGATTCCCTCCAAAGGACTTGGAATCTTACGTCAACATCTAAACCAAATGATGAGGACGTTCTACCTATATATCACTTGTTTAAGCAACAACAACAAACAACAACAACAACAACCCAGTAAAATCCCACAAGTGGGGTCTGGGGAGGGTAGTGTGTACGCAGACCTTAC
>MU693884.1:5731-28596 GCA_026770625.1 Nicotiana glauca
CGGATCAAAATCTCACCTATCAACCGGATTCCGCCAAAATTCCAACTTTGCTAATTCAAGCCTATTTCTACACCGGACCTCCAAATTCAATTCCGATCGCTCCCCTAAGTGCTAAATCACCTCCCGAAGCTAACCGAACCACCGGAATTCACATCCGATCCCTCTGACCACATAGTCAACTTTCGGTTGACTTTCCTGAAACAAACTCCTTTCTAAGAGGCTATATGCCTTATTTCCAACCAGAATCAGTCCAAATTCACCCGATAGACTCTACTACTGATATAGAACATGAAACAACACAATAAGGGGGAAACGGGATGGTAACTCTCGTGACGACGGGCCGGGTCGTCACACTTCTGCTCAGGAGTGCGGGCTGCAGGAGTCTGGGCCCCTCCCCTGACCTGAGATGTGGCTGCAGCGAAAGGAAGCAACCCCGCCTGAGCCAAAGTAGTGTACATGCTCATGAACTGAGCCAGGGTCTCCTGCAGCACTGGAGTAGTAGTAGCTGTAGTAGGTGTATCAGGTGCCTGTGCTCCTACTCGATCTGCTGGTGGTACCTCAGCGGCAGCGCGCGCAGGTGCTGTGGCTGCAACTCGGGCGCGTCCTCGACCTCTACCCCGGCCCCGGCCTCTGACGGTGGCAGCAGGGGGCGCGGGTGCCTGGTCCTCTCGTGTAGCACGTGTCCTCACCATCTATGAGTGAATAGAAGACAGAAGTATAGAATTGGTGTCAAAACATCGCACGAAAAGGAATTCAAAAGAGATGAAGATTTTCCTAAACAGTTACATAGCCTCTCGTAGATGAATACAGACGTCTCCGTACTGATCAGCGAGACTCTAATAAACCGGCCTGTGTCTCGTGACTCCTATGAACCTAGAGCTCTGATACCAACTTGTCACGACCCTAGTTCACCAATTGTGAACATGTCATGACGGCACCTAGTCTCCATGATCAGGTAAGCCTAACACATTGCGGAAGTAACAACATTTGCGAAATTTATATTAAAAAGCTAAATAACATGAGTAATGTATACGGTTGCTGCCTGGCACATAAACGTTAATACTTCAAATTCTACGACCATCCCAAAGACTCGAAAATCCACGGGCAACACAGGCTAAGGATAATACATAACACTGCTCTAATCATCCAAAAAGTTTATAACAAGGAAGAACAAAATAGCATCTAGCTAACTAAAGGGTAGAGTGAGAGGGAGACTCTCTGGTTTGCGGATGCGGCAGATATACCTCAAGTCTCCGAAATGCTCTCTGCAGCTACTGATAATGCACCTGCGTAGAGGTACCTGGATCTGCACATGAAAAACATGCATATAAGAGGTGTGAGTACACCACAACTGTACTCAGTAAGTGCCAAGCCTAACCTCGGTTGGGTAGTGACGAGGAAAGGTCAGGGCCCTACTGAGACAGAAACAATAAAATAGCAAGATATTAACAGTATCGAAGTCTGATGAAAACTAATAAACACAGCGGTGTGATAAGACAGTTCAATGAAATATAGGACTGCGAGACAAAACAGAAACACAAAGTAAATACTGCAAAATTACAAGAATACCGACGAGGGTCTTCTAGGATACCGTCCTGTAGCCCTTTTCTCAACTGTCCAATTGAACTCCCGGGATACTATCCCATAGTCCAAATCTCATATCAATATCAAAGGATCTCCCGGGATACCATCCCGTAATCCAATCATCAGTGTGCAGGGGGGATCTCCCGGGATACCGTCCTGTAGTACCAAAATATAAGTGCAGGGGGATCTCCCGGGATACCGTCCCGTAGTCCCAAAGTAAAAGTGCAGGGGGATCTCCCGGGATACCATCCCATAGCCCCAAAGTAAAATGCAGGGGGATCTCCTGGGATGGGGAAATTTCCTCTTATGCGAATAAATGACCACTTATGCGGTGAAGAAGCCGCTTATACGGCTCCGCTTCTGCGTCTCCAGGACCGCAGCAGCGAAAATACCAGAAGCCTGCTGCAACTTTTTCCTTCTAACTCCAAACTTTGCCCGTTGAGCATCCGAAATCATCCCGGGACCCTCGGGACTCCAACCAAAAGCACCAATACCACCTAATACCTTATTCGAACTTGTGCCAATCCTCAAAACACCTCAAACAATACCGGAAACCCAATTAAATCAAGGATTCAAGCCTAAGAACTTCAAATTCTAACCAAATATGCTTTCGATCAAAAACCTAACCAAACCTCGTCCGAATGACCTGAAACACATCCCAAATGACATGACAGAGCTACAGCAACTTCCAAAATTCAAATCAAACCCTCGGATCAAAAACTCACTATCGGACCGAAAACTTAAAAAATTCAAACTTCGGCATTTCAAGCCTAAATGAGCTACGGACCTCCAAATAACATTTCGAACATGCTCCCAACCCCGAAATCACCTAACGGAGCTAACGAAACCATCGTATTTCCATTTCGAGGTCATCTTCACACTGTTCCGAATACAGGCCATTTTTCAGCTCTTAAACTCTCATTTAGAGACTAAGTGTACCAAAACTCTCCGAATCCTAATACCGAACGTCCTGGCAAACCAAAATAGCAGAAATGAACTTAGGGAAAGCAGTTAATGGGGGATCGGGGCATAAATTCCAAAAACGATCGGCCGGGTCGTTACATGCAACTACAATTTCTATAGTTGCAACTATGGAAAATCTTAGGCCAAAAAACCTCTATAAATAGAGAGTGCATGTTGGAAAAAAGAAAGAGAGTCTAGAGCAGAGAAGAACTATTCTTGGTCTCTCTTTGTCTTTAGTATTTACTAGTTGTTGTCTTTGTTTCAGAAGAATAATATTTCTTCATAAGTTCTTTATTCCTAAATTAGTTTTTCTTACTTTGTAATGGAGTAAACTTCTTTTGTTGGGATAGTTGATGAAGCTTGATATATATATTATTATACTATCTCAGTTTAATACATCCTTGTCTTGAAACTTTCTATTTATATTTTGTGTAGTGCTATAATAATAGTTTTTAACTAGTCATTGTTATGACTTCTATATATTTTATCTTAAAGTTACTATCATATTAATTTTGTAATTCTTACAGAGCAAAATTAATATATAGTAACTATTGAATAAAATAGTAAAGTGAGAGCAATTATTAGCAAGCTATTATTAAAAGTCAGTAATTTTACTTGCCTCGGTTTTAATTCTCACGGAGGAATTGTCGTAGACAAGATTATTGAATTTTTTTAGTAAAAATATTCTCACGAAGTTTTTAATACCCCTTAGCACAATTCAAACAAGAAAAATATTTCGGTTTAACTGTCACAATTTTAACTCAATTAATTACATATCCTCACGGAGTATTATTAGTTGATTAATTCTTGGTGAGATAAGAGATAATTATATTAGTAATAAGCAATTATCCTTTAGAGAAATACTTGTATCAAGTGAGATTTTATTATAATATATTATCAGATGAATTCAACGATTCCCAACTCTTTTTTAAAATTATAAATTTTTCGAAGTTGTTTAATTTTGTTAAGTATTTAACAAGTTTTAATTCCACAAACTTTTCATCAATCTGATTCTATTAAATAGTAGTTGAAATATTAAAGGTCTGTAGCATAGATGTTCCAATCTCTGTGGAACGATATCATAAACTATACTAGAATTTGACAAAGCACGAGCAGGAAAATGCTATACACATTGGCCTCGTTAAATATTTGGCGCCGTTGCCGGGGATTGGCATACATCTACTTCAGATTAAATATTTTGTTACTAATTTGAGACCTTATTATCTGTTGCTATTATCATTAATTACTAAGTAGTACTATAACTACTACTGTAATATTAATATTATCATTTTCTTATTGTTATAGCACTTTAAAAAGAAAAATATATATATATTAGTACTTCGTCCTACTATTGCTATCATTAACTTTCCTTCATTATATTTAGTGTAGTTATTATTAGTATTATTGTGACGATCCGATCCGTCATTGTCATACCTCCTTTTTCTTACTACACCCCATAAAGAGGGTATAATAAAGGGAGTTTTTCCAATTAAAGGACAATCGAAACGGAATTTATTTATTTAAGAGTCAGAGTCGCCACTTGGAAGATTTATGGTGTCCCACTTCACCGGTGTAAATCCCGAATCGCGGAAAAGATTGACTATGTTTAACAGTCCGCATACCAGAAATTCTAGTAAGGAATTTTCTTAACCCGGGAGAAGGTGTTAGGTATTCTCGAGTTTCGTGCTTCTAGCACGGTCGCTCAACTATTATATTCAGCTTAATTATCTGGTTTTAAACTACTGTGAACCTATGTGCAAATTTTAAACTTTTAACCACTTTTATTATTATTATTTTTAAGAGAATTGCAACGTCGTTAAAACACGTCTCGAACCTCGTCACATAAATGCACTAGTAGTTTTTGACATATTTTAACATCGTTGAGATTTGAATTTGGGTCACATAAATGTGCACCTGAGTTTATGAAGGTAAAATTATTAAGTAACGCACCTAAAATAACTACGCATTATCAACTTTGCGGGAAGCCATGGAAATTTGCTAAATGGCTTACCTGAATTTCTAAAGATAAATAAGATTAGTTAAACGAGGGCGATGCAATTTAAGGTTTGTTGGGCACGGCACGCCTCAAATTACTCTAACCAAGAGATTTCTAAATTAAATTATGAGGGCCATGACTCAATCATTTATTTACTACAGTTCTCCTCAGTTACTAACAAATTCTAATTAATAATATATTATAAGTTGGGCTTATGCTCCTCGTGCCCTTAACTCTAGCATTCAGGCAAACCTAGCAAAAATGAATTTGCATTAAATAAGAAAGCAAACTTGGTTATTTAAAGAAAAGGGGGTTTGAGCCTTATTCAAGGTTAAGCCCAATGCGAAATGGGCAGGCCCAGCGGAAAGGACCTGCGCTTCAGCTTTGCAGCCTCATGGCCCAAACTATTTTAGGGCTAAGGATAAAAATGAAGATCAGACCCAGGGGGTCCCTAAACTTGCATTCGACATCAGAAAATATTTGAAAAAAAATAAAAGGAAACTCAATATCAAACCCAACTCATTATCAACATAGAAACATGGATTCAACATCAGGAATGTAAACAGGAAGCTCAACACTGAACCCAATCCATCACCCACATGATTTCAAAAGAATTCAATTGCTAACATGGACTCAACTCTATCCATTTTCAAACTTAGATTCAAAGAAATTAATAAACTATTTCCATGAAACCTTTAACATTTACACTCACAGATTTTCTTTTACTAGCATGCATACACCTATTTGCATATGCTAATGCACTAAGGGATGATTATTCAATTCTAAGGGCCCATTACAACTGGCCACAGTACCCCAAACACTCAACATGACCCTTTATGTACATCTAGAACCCCATAATGAACTATCAAACCAATAGTACAGCAACAATTCGAATTCAGAGTATAAAAAATAAAATACAAAGGAACTAAACTAAGATAACAATTTTTTGAAAGTGCAAAAATGGTTGAATAGAATACTGTATTAACACCATATTTCTATTCACATCAATCAGCCTTCATATTTATCTACTTTTTCATATATTTGGAGGTGAGATGAGTACCTGGAAATCAACAAGAGAAATAGAAGAGGGGAACAGTCAACAACACATCAGCAGAGTAATACCCAGCTTCAATCAAATAGTGACCTCACGAGCAGAATGCAAAACCAAGCAGGTGAAACCAGAAAAATACCAAATATGCAAGATTCAAACAGTTTCCAAACAAGAAAGGAAGGGGACTCAGAATTCTCTCAATGTGTATTTTCAATGTCTGTTTTACAGTATCTTATGTGTGCTCTCAAGTCTCCTTATGAACTTTATATCCTGATATTTCAACTCTCAAATTCTCTCAAACTTCCTGTGTTCAGTTCTTACATAAACTCTTAGAATTTTCAGCCTTTTCTTTTCAGTTTTCAAAGTGTGTCAATTTTTCAGAATGTTAAATACTCTGTTCTCTGGATTTCTATCTGTTTTTCTCTCAGATTTCAGAGTGTTTTTTTAATGTTCCCCCAATGCCTGATTTTACAGCCTCTTAAATAGGCAACCAGTGAGTGCCCACCCATTAGCAACTTATCTTTTCAGTTTTTTAATCAACTTCCACTAAGTTAGTGCCTTCTTATTTTAAAACAGCTAATGTACCTCCTATCCAAACTAGAAGCCCCTAATTGGAACCCCTACTTCTGTCGATCACCCCTTAAACTATTAGCAGCACCTATTTCATTAAGTAAATACCCTCTTTATATTAAACCATTTCAAGTTGTACCCTGAGATTATCCTTGAAATCGAAACCTAAATGGGTCAAATTGACCAAACTCAGAACCCATAACCCTATACTCCATTTAGCACCACCAAGAAACTTATTACAAACAAAAGAAAACCAAAAATTGAATGAGCTGAGAATCAGCAGAGACCAAGAACCCCCCCCCCCCTTTTTTTACACAGTTACAATTTTAGACAGAAATAAATCTACACAAAACAATTTACACAGAACCAAAGGCGAAGGACTACATGGTGATATAGTAACTAATAGAATCTAGTGAATTAATCAAAATAATAGACTAACCATGTGATACTAACGGACTGATAGATAAGACTATAATGAAAACAAGTAAGTCGAATACCACAATGAAAAAAATGAAACAAAATCATGAAATACCAGTTTAAATAAAAAGAATTACCTAATATAGATGGCCATCTTTGAAGTTCTTCTTCGAACTCTTGATTTCGACCAAACGAGGTCTTAATTACGTGTTCTCAAATAAAAACACATGATCGAGGTCTATTTTGGTCTTAATCATCCGCGCATCTACAGACTCTGGAGCTTATCCTTTTCGAGTCTATTTTTATTTCCAATTCGACGAATCATGGGGATATTCGAGGGGAACTAGTTGCATATTGGGAAAGATGGAGGTATGGGGGTTCCAGGGTGTTAATTTGGGCATGTTGGGTAAACTCAAGGTTTGGTGTCCGATTTCGATTAAAGATTCGAAGAGTTTGACTGAGATTCGAGGGCAGGTATTTGGGGATTTGGTATGAGAGGATGGAGGAGGTTCCGTGGTCTGATTTTGGTGGTTATCGGAGCCGGCGCCACCATCGAAAAAAGGTAGGATTTGGGGGCGGCGGGCTAGGGTTTGGACGAAGAAGACGAGTGAGGAGATTCTGGGGGGGAGGTTTGATTGGGGGTAGATATATTGAAATTAGGGAATTAACGTCGACCATCGAATCAACGGGGATCAATGGTCCAGATTAAATAGGGGGGCAAAACGAGATTGTTTTAGGGTTAATGGAGCGGGATGGGTCAGTCTATTAGGAACGGGTCGGGATCGGGGTCGGGGTCGGGTGATGGGTTTGGGACCGTTCGATCAAATCGACTCAACGGCTCAGATCAAAGGTCATTTAAACGACGTCGTTTGGTGTCGTTTTGGGGTACACTGGTTTGGGTTGTGGGATTGGGCCAGTTTTTTGTTAGGTTTCAGGTTTGTATTTTGGGCCTATTGAATTTGGCCCAAATTTGGCTTCCCTATATTTCTTTTAATTCTTCTCTCTCTTTTTTCAAAATATTTTCCAAAAATTAATACTAAAAACCCTAGATTAAATCATAAAAGGCCAAATTAATTAATAAATACTAATTAACACTTAATAATATTTATCACACATAATTAAATATCAAACTAAAAGAAAAATCATAAAATTTGAAGCTAAACACTAAAAATGCCAAATACGTTTATATATATATATATATATATATATATATTCCATAATTTAAACTAAAATAAACATGCACGGACAAATGCAAATAATGACATAAAATACCCCAAAAATTCATAAAATTGCACACAATAAAACAAACAATTTTTGTTTTGATTTTGTGGGAGTAATTCATGTGAGACAAAAATCACATGCTCACAACTGCCCCTCTTTGCCGATAAACACGAAGAGTTTTCGTGCAAAGACAAAGTGAGCGGATACGAGCGATTTTTGCCCGTTTGAACACTCCGTGTGAAGCATTTTTTGAAAGATTTTGACTGAACGTCTGCTTCAAAGGTTTCCTACATATCCTTGGCTAAAAAGGAATCAGGTCAATGTAGTTCGGGAAGTTTTGGTAGTTGGGACTACCATGAAGCTGTGGTTACTGTTGCTGTTGCTACTGCTACTTGTTGACCCCTTATTACACCATGCTAACAGAAAAATAAAGAAGCTAGGCTAAGCTATAGCCTATGAATTACAAAGACTTATTCTCAAACTTGTTCTGCGACCGTTGTTTCCTTATCGCCTTATATTTCCTTACAACAATCCTTTTGTTGCTGTCTTGCGCCGACTTCTTGACTTGAACTGTATTTCTCCGCTCTCCGGGTGAGTACTTTATTGCTGATCCTTTGAACTTCTTCTCTTGATTATCGTCATCTCCCTCTGTTCTCTAGGCGGGCTCCTGACTTCAACAACTTGAAAGGTACGCCTCTAGTCTCCAGGCGGGCTCCTGACTTTTGAAACTTAAAAGGTATGCTTCTATTCTCTAGGCGGGCTCCTGACTTCAAAACTTGAAAGGTTTGCCTCTGTTCTCCAGGCGGGCTCCTGACTTCTGAAATTTGAAAGGTACACCTCTGTTTTCCAGGCGGGCTCCTGACTTCAAAACTTAAAAAGGTATGCCTCTTTTCTCCAGGCGGGCTCCTGACTTCAAAACTTGAAAGGTGCGCCTCTGTTCTCCAGGCGAGCTCTTGACTTCTGAAATTTAAAAGGTACACCTCTGTTCTCCAGGCGGGCTCCTGACTGCTGAAATTTAAAATGTATGCCTCTGTTCTCTAGGCGGGCTCCTGACTTTTTGACTTTAATTGTATGCCTCTGTTCTCCAGGAGGGCTCCTGACTTCTTGATCTTAAAAGGTATGCTTCTGTTCTCCAGGCGGGCTCCTGACTTCAAAACTTTAATTGTATTCCTCTGTTCTCCAGGCAGGCTCCTGACTTCAAAGCTTGAATTGTATGCCTCTGTTCTCCAGGCGGGCTCCTGACTGCTGAAATTTAAAATGTATGCCTCTGTTCTCCAGGCGGGCTCCTGACTGCTGATATTTAAAATGTATGCCTCTGTTCTCCAGGCGGGCTCCTGACTTCAAAACTTGAATTTTATGCCTCTGTTCTCCAGGCGGGCTCCTGACTGTCTAGTGCTTGCCTTTCCTTACGATGGGTTTCTCCGACATAAACGACATTGCCTGCCCTTCTTTCAATCAAAGAAAAATCTTGTTAGTTTAAAATGTGTTGATTGGTTTTGATACTCTTGCTAGGGATGGTTTTCCCCTTTCTCCTTTCCATACTCTGTTTTGTCTGACTGCTTTAAACCTGGTCGAGAATTTCCGACCTTCCGACTACTTCCTTATCCATAAATTTTCCAATTGTTGCTTCCCACTTCTAGCTTTCTTATCTGAAACTTTCCAACTGTTGCCTTCCCCTTTTTGTTATCTTAGGAGAAAGATTCACCAGAGTAAGATTTTGATCCTAGGAGAAAAATCATCAGACTAGGTCCATTTTTGTTATCTTAGGAGAAAGATTCATCAGACTAAGATTTCCATCCTAGGAGATAATTCATCAGACTAGGTCTTCTATCTTAGGAGAAAAATTCATCACACTAAGATTTTGATCGGGAGGAAAATCCATCAGACTAGGACTTTTATCCTAGGAGGCAAAAATGTGAAGATCAATGGCAAGATTTTATGCACAATAGCAAGACAAATAAAGGCAAAGATTTGAGAAACTTCCCTTTGTCGGTTTTTCTCTTCTTTTCTTTTTTTTCTTTCTTTGTTTTCTTTTTGTTTTTTTCTTTTTTTTCTTTTTCTTTTTTTAACCACTTTACTTGCACTGCTTTGTACCTGTTTCACACAAAGAAAATTTTTTTAGTTTTAAAAACGGTGGTTGGTTTGTGGCCTTGAGTCTTGAGCGGCTTGGCTTTTGCTCGATCAACCTGAGTCGGTCTCAAGAGACTTCTGTTCTGCACCAACTCTGATTGTTCACACCTCGTAATATTTGTATTTGCAGCTCAAACAACCTTATCCCAACTGGAGATCTTTACTTAGGTGACCTTTTCTGATATCTTTAATGACTTCTTGCTTTTTGAGCAATTTGTCTGTAAGAGAGACTCACCAGGTATATTTGCTTGCACCAAGTACGTTGACAAGAGTCTTTTTTGGGGGGAGCCTTTGCATTAATCCTCAAGGCATGTTGATAGTAACAACTGAGTGCGGTGGCCAAATTTACTTTGTGCAATTGAAAAGTTGGTAGCAGATTTTGAAATCTTTTCTTGCTTGTTTTGACGAGGACTAATTCTGAGTGAAGGACAAAATGATGCAAAGAAACAAGTATTAACAAGAAATTCCCCTGTCGGAAGGACAGAAGGAAGATTTTTTTTAATAACTAGCCTTAATGGTCACGACATGCATTTTGGACTCAACGGCTAGATCTATCAAACTAATCCAATTTTCCCTTTTGCCTTTCTTATGACCTTTGAAGTCAGGCTTGTTCTTGCCAATTCTTTATATAAGAAAGCAAACTTGGTTATTTAAAGAAAAGGGGGTTTGGGCCTTATTCAAGAATAAGCACAAGGCAAAATGGCAGACCCAGCGGAAAGGACCCGCGCTTCAGCTTTGCAGCCTCATGGCCCAAACTATTTTAGGGCTAAGGATAAAAATGAAGATCAGACCCAGGGGGTCCCTAAACTTGCATTCGACATCAGAAAATGTTTGAAAAAAAATAAAAAGGAAACTCAATATCAAACCCAACTCATTATCAACATGGATTAAATTGCTAGACATGTTTTCAACATCATGAATGTAAACAGGAAGCTCAACATTGAACCCAGTCCATCACCCACATGATTTCAAAAGAATACAATGGCTAACATGGACTCAACTCTATCCAATTTCAAACTTAGATTCAAAGCAATTAATAAACTATTTCCATGAAACCTTTAACATTTACACTCACAGATTTTCTTTTACTAGCATGCATACACCTATTTGCATATACTAACGCACTAAGGGATGATTATTCAATTCTAAGGGCCCATACAACTGGCCACAGTACCCCAAACACTCAACATGATCCTTTATGTACATCTAGAACCCCATAATGAACTATCAAACCAATAGTACAGCAACAATTCGAATTCAGAGTATACAAAATAAAATACAAAGGAACTAAACTAAGATAACAATTTTTTGAAAGTGCAAAAATGGTTGAATAGATTACTGTATTAACACCAAATTTCTATTCACATGAATCAGCCTTCATATTTATCCACTTTTCATACATTTGGAGGTGAGATGAGTACCTGGAAATCAACAAGAGAAATAGAAGAGGTGAACAGTCAATAGCACAGCAACAGAGTAATACCCCGCTTCAATCAAACAGCGACCTCACGGGCAGAATGCAAAACCAAGCAGGTGAAACCAGAAAAATACCAAATATGCAGGATTCAAACAGTTTTCCAAACAAGAAAGGCAGGGGACTTAGAATTCTCTCAATGTGTGTTTTCAGTGTCTATTTTTCAGTATCTTATGTGTGCTCTCAAGTCTCCTTATGAACTATATATCCTGATATTTCAACTCTCATATTCTCTCAAACTTCCCGTGTTCAGTTCTTACTTAAACTCTTAGAATTTTTAGCCTTTTCTTTTCAGTGTTCAAAGTCTGTCAATTTTTTAGAATGTTAAAGACTCTTTTCTCTTGATTTCTATCTGTTTTTCTCTCAGATTTTAGAGTGTTTTTTAATGTTCCCCCAATGCCTGATTTTACAGTCTCTTTGTGATGACCCGATCCGTCGTCTTATATGTTACTACTCCATTTTCCCATTTATTGCTTCTTAATATTTCATTATCGGTATGTGGTGTGTGAGAGTTGATTTGGATTGGTTTTGATAAGAAATGAGGCACTTAGTCTCTTTAAGGAAGGCTTAAATTGGAAAAGTCAACTGGATGTTGACTTATAGTTAGAGGGCTCGGATGTGATTTCTGGCGATTCGGTTAGCTTCGGTGGATGATTTGTGACTCAGGAGCATGATCGGAATTTATTTTTGAGGTCTGGTGTAGACTTAGGCTCGAGTTAGCGAGTTAGTATTTTGGCAAAATACGGTTGATAGGTAAGGTTTTGATCCGAGGGTCGGAATGGGATTCCGAGAGTTTTTGTAGCTTCGTTGGGTGATTTTGGATATGTGTGCAAATTTTAAGGTCATTCGGACATCATTTGGTCGGGCTTTTGATTGAAAGTGCATTCCGGAATTTTTTGAAGAAACTTAGGCTTGAATCCGATGTGATTTGATGGTTTTAGCATTTTTTGATGTGTTTTGATGATTGGAACAAGTTTGAATGATGTTATGGGATATGTTGATGTTTTTGGTTGAGGTCCCGGGGCCCTCGGGGTGAATTCGAATGGTTAAACGAGAGATTTGAAGTGTGTTGCAGGTTCAGTTTTTTTTCTGTCTTCTGGTATTTCCGCTTTGGCGAAAATAGACCACAGAAGTGGGTGGGGGATCACAAAAGCAGTTCTTGGCCTGGTGGAGTGGTTCTGCAGAAGCGAAGCATGGTTCGCAAAGGCGGGTCAGCAGGAGCGAACATTTTGTCGCGGAAGCGGTTTGGTTGATCCGTAGAAGCGGATGTGGAGCCGCATAAGTGGAAGTTAGATTTTTAATGAAAATCCGCATAAGCGGGAATTTGGCTACATAAGCGGAAGCGGGACCGCAGAAGCGAAAGTCGCTGTTGGCAGAAGGGTTTTATATTACATTTCATCCGCGAGGGTTATGTATTTTCCACCATTTTTAAGCGAGCTTTGAGAGCTTTGAGGCGACTTTGAAGAGGGATTCAAGGAGGAATGATTAGAGGTAAGTTCCTTGGATTAAATACATGACATTATGGTAGATTTAACATGGAAATTAATTAAAATTCATTAAAAAGGGGTAAAGCTAGGGCTTGAGTTTTTGATATTTTAAAGTGGGATTTGGTAGGTCATTTGAGCTCGGATTTGGGAGTTCTTGGTATGTATGAACTCGTGGCGAGATGAGAAATCCGGTAATGTGAGTTTTGTAATTTTTTGAGAAGCGGGCACGGGACTCGGGCTTTGCTAGTTTAGAGATTTTTGCTATTTCTCGATTGTTTTCGATTGGGTATTGTTCCATTAGCATATTGTGATGTATTTGCTCTGATTTTGGTTAGATACGACGCATGTGGAGGCCGATTTGAGGGGAAAAGGCATCGCGAGCTAGAGACTTTACCGGTTAGAGGTGAGTAATACTTGTAAATGATACCCTGAGGGTTTGAAACCCCAGATTTGCACATCACAGTGCCGTATTGAGGTTACTTGCATGCCGGATATGAGCGTGGGGTAGAGCACCGTTGGGGATTGTGACTTGGTCCGTCCCGGTGGTTGATTTTATCGCATATTTGACTGAAACTACTTGTTATCATCATAATCTGGGCTGATTGCCATGTTTGGGCTTCGTGCCAGCTATGTAAATCCTTCGAGGATTGATATTACTATTTTACCATATCTTGCATATCATTTGGTTTCAGTCCAAGGTTTAAAATACTATTTTGCAAACTCAGCCATACTTCTAAGTTTTGAAAACTCAAATGATATTTTAAATGAAATTTCGGGCTGAGAACTATCATTTTACAAATGCCCAAAGGGCTTATGTTGATTTCTGGACTGAACATGAATCAGCCTGTGTGCCGCAGCAGTGATTTTGAAACAATGGTAACAATGACACTGTATGATGTAACTTGAAATAGTGGTAACAATGACATTGTATGTTGTAACGTGAAATAGTGGTAACAATGACACTGTATGATGTGACTTGAAGCAGTGGCAACAATGACACTGTATGATGTAAATTGGTCAGGTAACAATGACTGACCGGTCAGGTAACAATGACTGAACAGGAATTAATTGATGCCACGAGATGACTTGATATTGTGCTTGGGTTGTAGGAGCCCCTCCGGAGTCTGTACACACCCCCAGTAAGCACTGTCGACGTTAAATGGATCAGGCTGCACGACTCCGCGGGTACCGGAGTGTACCGTCATATGCATTACATTGGAATCATACATTTGTTCTTATTTTGTATTATTTGTCATGATATTTCAACACTCGCATTTCATTGGCTTCCATGCTACCTCTTGCACTGCTTACCTGACACCCTGGTATTATTTGTTAATGGAGTGTTGTGCCCGAGGGGCTATTTTATGTGCTGACTTACACTATCTATTTCGCATTCATTTGATTAACTGTTGGAAAAAGGATATTTTTGAAAAGAAGTTTTAAACTGAGCCACGATATTTCTAAAGTTTTCACGGTTTCACTGTTTTCTCAAAGGGTCACTGTACCATATAGCATGATGACTTGCTTTATGTGGTTTCTTGCTGCTCAGTTATTATTTACCTTTACTACTCACTGAGTTGGTGTACTCACTTTACTCCCTGCATCTCGCATGCAGTTGCAGGTATTTGTTACCCGATAGCGGGTTTGAGCTGATTGAGGATTTTGCTATTATATGTTCACGGCACCGGACTTCGTCCTTTGATTCCATATTTTATTTTATATATTATTATTGGCCCAGTAGGTGTATTAAGTCTTCTTTAGATGCTCGCGACTTATGACACCCCGGTCGGGTTGTGTTGGGTTGTAAATACTAGTTATTATTATCGTTGAGCTGTATTTATCATTTATGTTTAATAATTGTTAAAGAGACAATTTGGGTTTGTTGGCTGGCCTTGTATTCACGAGAGGCGCTATCACGACCGGGTTTGGAAATTAGGTCGTGACAAGTTGGTATCAGAGCCTAGGTTACTAGGTCTCACGAGCCATGAGCAGGTTTAGTTTATTCTCGCGGATCGGTACGTAGACGTCTGTATTTATCCTCGGGAGGCTGCATAACCTTTAGGAAAACTTCACTTTCTTGGAATTCTTATCGTGCGTACTTGATTCATCTTGAGATGTAACTCTTGAAATTCCTTCCACACGTCTGTATGCGCACCTGAGCGCCCAGTATTGTATGTGCCTAGGTGGCTTGTGATTCCCCGATCGAACGGCGAGATGTGATCTTCGTGAGTATATCGGGCCAGTCTGGAGGACTTGAGGCCGGATCTTTGCCTATGGCTTGAGCAATGAGGTGAGGATTTTATGAGCAAGTGTTTTGAATTTATATGTTCGGTATTGCCCCTATTAGCCATAATGGCGGTTGTATACCCATGTGATGATTATGTTAGTATTGCGAGGTGTATCTATATGACTTGGTAGTGACGAAGAAGTCTGCTGGATAGTAGGTGAACTGATAACGTTCGATTCCTATTGTGATTTGTTGTGTAGCCCGAATTGGATCGACTGTTGATATTTGAGTTTGTTGATGGCACAGGGAAATTTTAGAATATCTCTCGTGGAATGAATGGGTACTTGATGTGTGATATGTATTCATACGGCGAAATTTGGGATCAGGTACAGTGATCCGTCTGCTATATGGAGTTGGAGACTCGGGACTCTCAGGTTCAGACTGTGTAGCAGTTGTGGATTGTGTGTATTGGTACAGTTAGCGGCTATTGGGATTTGGAAGCCTGAGTGGATGTTTCTTTGATTGATATATTAGATTTTGGATGTGATATTGGGGTGTAGACTGATTGTCTCAGTGTTGGGTTATTCTAGACTATTGAGCTATGGGTTATGTCGGAAAATGCCACAGGTTGCGTGGCGAAGTGTGTCGGATTATATTCTAGCAGAGTGGTTGTAATTCCAAGGACCAGCGGACGGCTGGTAAAGATTGCTTTTCTTTATTGGGCCTTCGTGGCGGATTTCAGTTCAGAGGTTTCTACCACTGATTCAGTTCCAGTATTGAGGGGCTTTTTAGATGCATTTCTTGTTTCCAGGCATGTCGTCGGGCGAGATTGTGGACTGTGGTAATTATTTGGTGTCGGGCACTATATCGTACGTCTCCGGCAGGAGTTATAGTAGTGGAAGGAGCAACTCCAGGCTTCTTGATATTGAGTCATTGGCAGGCCGAGGTGGCTATATATTTAGCTTAGAGTTAACTTGGTCGGCCCCGAGTTGTATTGTTGAGGGATAGGTTCATTCGATCATTCTTGAGCTTGTTAGTGATTTGAGGAGATCTATGAGTTGCTTTTTCTGTACTGTGAGGCATTATGATTTGTTGGTTATGGGCACACGTGGTGCAGTTCTATTGGGGATTCATAGTGGAAGTCGAGCGAGAAGAGTAATTGAGTGTTGCTCGGTAAATGGAGTTTTGGTTATGGCCTATCAGGTTGTGTGACGTATGTTATTTGTTTCACCGTGGGTGTAATGAATTGCTTTAGTTTCAGACATCAAATGTGCGCGGCTGTCGATTTTGATCATAGCGACTTGAGGTGCTTCATGTGTAACAGTGTTTGGATAGAATCACGCATTGTAGCGAGGCTATGTGGAGTTATGACCTTTTCGGGTAGATTCATGTGTTCTGTTTTAAGATATGAGACGGGGTCTCATCCTAGTGTTGTGATGGTACTGATAAGCTTGAGGTACAACTCTTTCGTTTGAGTCATTTGTCATGATTCGAGTATGTTCAGACTGTTTCTTATTGGTGCACGTATTATGCAAATGTGGCTCAGGCCGATGTTGAGGTGTCATATCACCAGAGTGGTGTGTTGGATTCGAGGTGGTCATTGGAGTCATTAATGAATACGAACAGATTTGTTTCCAGCTGGTAAGAAGGATAATATCGAGGGTTGGCCCGGAAATCAATTGTGGAATTAGTCAAAAAGGAAGTGGCTTCATGGATGGGTAATCTGAGGAATGGTTACGGTTTATTGCGTGTTTTATTTATCGTTGGCAGTATATGAAAGTGTTGGAATAGGACTTTAGCTAATAAGAGGTTTCTATCGTTATTTGGGTATTGGGGCAACTGCTGTGAATAGAGACTATCGTTTCGAGTGTTGGATTGTGTGGTATATAGTATGATTTCACCTGAGGTTACAGGTGTGGGTTATTACAGATGGTTTGGGTTTATTCTGGGTATGATTTCGGAAAGTTCAATGTGGTTCTATGGTTTACGGTCTAGATGGACTGTGAAATTTCAGCTGTGTTGTATTATCGGACCTATGCGAGATAGGGTGACGTGGGATCACCCCAGGTGTATGCTTGGTAAGGTCATTCAACTATTGGTTGGCTTCTAGTACAACTCTGGGTACGCTCGAGGACGAGCGATTGTTTAAGTTAGGGAGGATGTGACGACCCGCCCGTCGTCTTATGTGTTACTGCTCTATTTTTCCCGTTTATTGCTTTTTAATATTTCATTATCGGTATGTGGTGTGTGATGGTTTATTTGGATTGGTTTTGATAAGAAATGAGGCACTTAGTCTCTTTAAGGAAGGCTTAAATTGGAAAAGTCAACCGGATGTTGACTTATGAGTTAGAGGGCTCAAATGTGATTTTCGGCGATTTGGTTAGCTTCGAGGGATGATTTGTGACTTAGGAGCGTGATCGGAATTTATTTTGGAGGTCCGGTGTAGAATTAGGCTCGAATTGGCGAGTTAGTATTTTTGCAAAATCCGGTTGATAGGTGAGATTTTGATTCGAGAGTCGGAATGGGATTCTGAGAGTTGCTGTAGCTTTGTTGGGTTATTTTGGATATGTGTTCAAATTTTCAGGTCATTCGGACATCGTTTGGTCGGGCTTTTGATCGAAAGTGTATTCCGGAAGTTTTTGAAGAAACTTAGGCTTGAATCCGATGTGATTTGATGGTTTTAGCATTTTTTTGATGTGTTTTGATGATTGGAACAAGTTTGAATGATTTTATGGGATATGTTGATGTTTTTGGTTGAGGTCCCGGGGGCCTCGGGGTGAATTCGAGTGGTTAAACGAGATATTTGAAGTGTGTTGCAGGTTCAATTATTTCTGTCTTCTGGTATTTCCGCTTTTGCGGAAATGGACCGCAGAAGTGGGTGGGGGATCGCAAAAGTGGTTCTTGGCCTGCTGGAGTGGTTCCGCAGAAGCAAAGCATGGTTCGCAAAGGCAGGTCTGCAGGAGAAGACATTTTGTCGCGGAAGCGGTTTGGTTGATCCGCAGAAGCGGATGTGGAGCCGCATAAGTGGAAGTTAGATTTTTAATGAAAATCCGCATAAGCGGGAATTCGGCCGCAGAAGCAGTCCTGCATAAGCGGAAGCGGGACCGCAAAAGCAAAAGTCGCTGTTGGCAGAAGGGTTTTATATTACATTTCATCCGCGAGGGTTATGTATTTTCCACCATTTTTAAGCGAGCTTTGAGAGCTTTGAGGCAATTTTGAAGAGGGATTCAAGGAGGAATGATTAGAGGTAAGTTACTTGGATTAAATAAACAACATTATGATAGATTTAACATGGAAACTGGTTAAAATTCATTAAAAAGGGGTAAAGCTAGGGCTTGAGTTTTTGATATTTCAAAGTGGGATTTGGTAGGTCATTTGAGCTCGGATTTGGGAATTCTTGGTATGCCTGAACTCGTGGCAAGACGAGAAATCCGGTAATGTGAGTTTTGAAATTTTTTGAGAAGCGAGCCCGGGGCTCAGGATTTGCTAGTTTCGAGATTTTTGCTATTTCTCGATTGTTTTCGATTGGGTATTGTTCCTTTAGCATATTGTGATGTATTTGCTCTGATTTTGGTTAGATACGACGCGCGTGGAGGCCGATTTGAGGGGCAAAGGCGTCGCGATCTAGAGATTTTACCGGTTCGAGGTGAGTAATACTTGTAAATGATACCCTGAGGGTTTGAAACCCCAGATTTGCACATCATAGTGCCATATTGAGGTGACTTGCACACTGGATATGAGCGTGGGGTAGAGCACCATTGGGGATTGTGACTTGGTCCATCCCGGTTGTTGATTTTACCGCGTATTCGACTGAAACTACTTGTTATCATCATAATTTGGGCTGATTGCCATGTTTGGGCTTCGCGCCAGTTATGTAAATCCTTTGGTGATTGATATTACTGTTTTAGCATATCTTGCATATCATTTGGTTTCAGTCCAAGGTTTTAAATACTGTTTTGTAAACTCAGCCATACTTCTAAGTTTTGAAAACTCAAATGATATTTTAAATGATATTTCGGGCTGAGAACTACTGTTTTACAAATGCCCAAGGGGCTTATGTTGATTTCTGGACTGAGCATGAATCGGGCTATGCGTCGCAGCAGTGATTTTGAAACAGTGGTAACAATGACACTGTATGATGTAACTTGAAACAGTGGTAACAATGACACTGTATGTTGTAATATGAAACAGTGGTAACAATGACACTGTATGATGTAACTTGAAACAGTGGTAACAATGACACTGTATGTTGTAATATGAAATAGTGGTAACAATGACACTGTATGATGTGACTTGAAGTAGTGGTAACAATGACACTGTATGATGTAAATTGATCAGGTAACAATGACTGACCGGTCAGGTAACAATGACTGACCAGGAATTAATTGATGCCACGAGATGGCTTGATAATGCGCTTGGGCTGTAGGAGCCCTCCGGAGTCTGTACACACCTCCAGTGAGCGCTGTCGACGTTAAATGGATCGGGCTGCATGCCACCGCAGGTACCGGAGTGCACCGTCATATGCATTGCATTGCACTCTTGCATTTGTTCCTATTTTGTATTATTTGCCATGACATTTTATCACTTGCATTTCATTGGCTTCCCTGCTACCTCTTGCGTTGCTTACCTGACACCCTGGTATTATTTGTTAATGAAGTGTTATGCCCGAGGGGCTGATTTATGTGCTGACTTGCACTATCTATTTCACATTCATTTTCTTAACTGTTGGAAAAAGGATATTTTTGAAAAGAGGTTTTAAACTGAGCCATGATATTTCTAAAGTTTTCACGGTTTCACTGTTTTCTCAAAGGGTCTCTGTACCATATAGCATGATGACTTGCTTTACGTGGTTTCTTACTGCTCAGTTATTATTTACCTTTATTACTCACTTAGTTGGAGTACTCACTTTAGTCCCTGCACCTCGCGTACAGTTGCATGTATTTGTTACCCGGTAGCGGGTTTGAGCTGATTGAGGATTTTTCTAATATACGTTCGCGGCACCGGACTTCCTCCTTTGATTCCAGATTTTATTTTGTATATTATTATTGGCCCAGTAGTTGTGTTCAGTCTTCTTTAGATTCTCGTGACTTGTGACACCCCGGTCGGGTTGTGTTGGGTTGTAAACACTAGTTATTATTGTCGTTGAGCTGTATTTATCTATTCATTTATGTTTAATAATTGTTAAAGAGACGATTTAGGTTTGTTGGCTGGCCTTGTCTTCACGAGAGGTGCCATCACGATCGTGTTTGGAAATTGGGTCGTGACAAGTTGGTATCAGAGCCTGGGTTACTAGTTCTCACGAGCCATGAGAAGGTTTAGTAGAGTCTCGCGGATCGGTACGGAGACGTCTGTATTTATCCATGGGAGGCTGCAGAACCTTTAAGAAAACTTCACTTTCTTGGAATTCTTATCGTGCGTACTTGATTCAGCTTGAGATGTAACTCTTAAAATTCCTTCCACACGTCGGTATGCGCACCTGAGCGCTCAGTATTGTATGTGCCTTGGTGGCTTGTGATTCCCCGATCGAAGGGCGAGATGTGATCTTCATGAGTATATTGGGCCATTCTGGAGGACTTGAGGCCGGATCTTTGCCTATGGCTTGAGCACTGAGGTGAGGATTTTATGAGAAAGTGTTTTGAATTTATATGTTCGGTATTGCCCCTATTAGCCGTAATGGCGGTTGTATACCCATGTGATGAGTATGTTAGTATTGTGAGGTGTATCTATATGACTTGGTAGTGACGAAGAAGTCTGCTGGATAGTAGGTGAACTGATAGCGTTCGATTCCTATTGTGATTTGTTGTGTAGCCCGAATTGTGGGCGCGTGAAGAATATCTTCGTGTCTCTTAGTTGGGGAGGGTAGTGCATTACATGTGGCGGTATGAGTTCAGCCCTAGGAAGACTAAATAACTATGTAACGTATATGATGGCGAAAGGCATGCTGAAATATTAAATTGAGGCAAAGCAGGTGGGTTATCTCCTACGGAGTGTTCTTGAGTGGTATGATCCTTATGTGTCTGTTAGAAGATCCCATGTGTAATTGAAAGGTACGTGTTGTAATTTGAACATTTGGGTCGCTTAAGAGAGTGGACTCAGCTGATGTGGGGATAAATGCGAGGTTTGTACAGGATTTCAGTACCAGATGATCTGTGTTTTCATAAACTAGTAGATGATTTGAGTTTACTCTCACTATAATATTGTGGCATCATTAGAGTAAACGTATTAAGGGTTATTGAATGTGTCCTGATAGATGGCTTCGAGCCAAGTTGGGGAGGTCGCTGTTGATTAGCTGATCGCACGGTTGTGTGCTATGTTGGTTCCGTTTCGAGGTATGCTGGCGGATCAGTCCTGGTTGCAGAAATTGAGCCGAGGATGGCACGAGTGAAGTAAAATTTTGACAAAGGTTATATGGTGCTTTCGTAGATGTGAGAAAATACTATTGAGCTATGGTTGAAAAAGAATGCTCAGTGTATAGAGAAGGAAAATAGTTGTTTGTATTGGTATGAGATCATGTTCTGTGTTGTCAGAGTGCTAATAAGGCACGAGTGGTTCTGTCCGTTAAGTCAGGTAATTTACAGTTGTATAAGAGTGAATGACTCTCGATAATGGTTTTATTGTGTTCAAGATCTTGCATGTAATAATCAGGTGTCTTAAGGTGGTGTATGTGGCTAGAGACTGTGTTTCCATTAGAAAAGGATCAAGACTTGTGATATTTTATGTTAATTATGGGATTTATGTATCAGTATCTGGGAAGTAATGGTAACGAATTCATATTCGCAGGAAGTTCTTCAAGTAAAGTATTCTGGAATATGGTATTTCTGGGAAGCATTGAGAGAGCATTCAGTGGCTTATGGGTCTTAGACAGTATGGTCTTATGTTTGAGTCTCGTATAGTAAACCTGGGTTAAGGTATTGTGGTGCTACAGCAGGGAAGAATATCAAGTTAATGATGAATCAGAAGGGAAACTTGATGGATGGAATAGCCTGATAATAGAGCGAATCGGTATGGTAAGGGTATGATTAATTCTTCGTATGTGTTCGAGGTAATGAGCTCTTACAGGCATGATGCAGCAATGCTCTTTAGTCTTGACAGCTTGCTTAGCCTGGTTTGGGTAGAAGGATTTAGTCCTGGCAGTTTAGTTTGTGGATAGGAAAAGGAAGATGGAGTTCTCATGTTATCCTAGTGTGGTATGGTATATGCGATATGTTGTGGAGGATTGGGATTTGTATGTGTAAGGTTCGGTTAAGTTCGAAATGGAAAGTCATTAAATTCTTAAGCAGCACGGGCAGCTGTAGGTGATTTAAGAATCGATCTTCAGATGATTAAGAAAAGTGGTACTGCTATTCTAGTGATTTGAAGGGGGTATATGTTCAGTAAAAGGGGAAGGTAATGTAAACTGATAATACTTCGGTGGTATTGCGGCATTTTCTTGTTAGATCGACTGTTGATATTTAAGTTTGTTGATGGCACAGGGATATTTTATAATATCTCTCGTGGAATGAATGGGTACTTGATGTGTGATATGTATTCATACGGCGAAATTTGGGATTAGGTGCAGTGATCCGTGTGCTACATGGAGTTGGAGACTGGGGACTCTCAGGTTCAGACTGTGTAGCGATTGTGGATCGTATGTATTGGTACCGTTAGCGGCAATTGGGATTTGAAAGCCCGAGTGGATCTTTCTTTGCTTGATATATTAGATTTTGGATATGATATTAGGGTGTAGACTGATTGTCTCAGTGTTG
>MU693885.1:4634-21316 GCA_026770625.1 Nicotiana glauca
AAATCGATTTTAAAATCTTTAAAAATTAGGAAAAAATACTAAAATTCTTGGGTATGCTTTTACATGCATACACATGCTATTTTGAAAGTGTTTTGAGTGTAAAAATACATAGGAAAAAATGGGTATCAACAGCGACTTGGGAGACCGAGCGGGATATGTGCAGCCAGTACCCTCATCTTTTCACTGCTTCAGGTATGTCTTTATACTTGTTCGAGGACGAACGAATGTTTAAGTGTAGGAGGATGTGACGACCCAGATGGACGTCTAAAGAATTTACGCCCCAATCCCTTATTAATTGTTTTCCCCCAAGTCTATTTATACTAATTTGAATTTTCGGGATGTTCGGTTTTGAGTTTCGAAGAGTTTTAGGACACTTAATCCCTCAATGAGAGCTTAAGTGCTAGGAAGTTATCCATAGTCGGAACAGTGTGAAGATAGACTCGAAATGGAAATCTGATGGTTCCGTTAGCTGCGTTAGGTAATTTCGGGTTGGGAGCGTGTTCGGAATGTGTTTTAGAGGTCCGTAGCTGATTTAGGCTTGAAATGCCGAAGTTTGAATTTATTTGAAGTTTCCGGTCCGATAGTGAGATTTTGATCTGAGGGTCGGAATTGAATTCTGGAAGTTTCTGTACTCCATCATGTTATTTGGGATGTGTGGGTAAAATTTCAGGTCATTCGAACGAGGTTTGGTTATGTTTTTGATCGAAAGCGTGTGTTGATAGAATTTGAAGTTCTTAGGCTTAAATCATTGATTAATTCGAGGTTCTGACATTGTTTTAGGTGGCCTAAGGGTTGGTTCAAGTTTGAATAAAGTTTTAGGTGTTATTGGTGCTTTTGGTTGAGGTCTCGGGGGACTCGGCATGATTTCGGATGGTTGACGGAAGGATTTGGAAGTTGGGAGATATATTATTTTTTTGCTGCTTCTGGTATTTTTGCAACTGCGGCATAGGAACCGTAGATGCAGCGTGGAGGACCACAGAAGTGAAGGGGGATCTTTCCTCAGGAACCACAGATGCGGTGCAATTTTTGCAGAAGCGGAACTACTCTTGCGGTTAGTGGTCCGCAGATACGGAAGCTGGCACTTTAGTGAAAGTCGCAGATGCGACAAATGTTCCGCAGAAACGGAATCGCTTGACCGCAGATGCAGAACTTGGAATTTTAAATGAAAGTCGAAGGTGCGACTACTTGTACGCAGATGCGAGACCGCAGATGCGGTCCCATGACCGCAAATTCGGAAATAGCTGGAGTGAAATATGAAATTCGAAGGTTTAGTTTCAAAAGTTGGAAAAATCAAATTGGAGCTCGGAGAGGGCGATTTTGAGAGGGTTTTGAAGAGTAGATCATTGGGTAATATTTCTTTAATCTTTTCTAGTTATATTCCATCAATCTTTAGTTAATTTCAACATTTAATTTCGAAATTTTGGTAGAAATTGGGGGAAAAGTTCTTAGACCTTTAACTGAGGATTTGAGAGGTTATTTGGACTCTGGTTTCAGTGTTCTTATTATGTATAGACTCGTAAGAGTACGAGGGTTCTGAAAATATTAATTCCATCCGATTCCGAGACATTGGCCTAAGGGTCATTTTGGTCATTTTACCTAAATTTGCGTCTTAGCTTTAAATTAAATAGTAGAATCAGTTGCTTGAGATGTCATTTATGATATGTAATTGAATTGAATAGATTTGGGCCATTTGGAGTCAGATACTCGTGGCAAAGGCGTGGTTTCTAGTTGATTTTGTGCGGGTTTGAGGTAAGTGGCTTGTCTAACCTTGTGTGGGGGACCTTTTCCCCTTAGGACATGATATTTGATATTTCAATGCCTTGTACGTGAGGTGACGAGTGCGTAGTTGAGCTAATTGTTGAAAAATCCATTTTTACTTAAAGTATTTCAATTGAGTTTTTCTTGCTTATCTGTTTATCCTAATTGTAAGCTTTTCCTGTGTTAGCTTAGAGAAGCATGATTAGTTGACTTACTTGCCTATTTTCTTAAATTGTCTTGTTTGTACTCCGTAAAGCATGCTAGGCTAGAATTTACTATCACTTGTTCCGAGTTTAGCATTTTTCTTGTTGTTTGAGCTGTTATTGTATGTTTATAATTTGGGACTACGGGACGGTAGGAGATCCCCTTTAAGTGATATGTTCTACACTGAGAGTGCGGGATACCAAGAGATCCCTGGCACATGTATATATAACTGTTGAGGATACCAAGAGATCCTCGGGATACCAAGAGATCCCCGAATTGCTATTGAGGATACCAAGAGATCCCCGAATTGTTATTGAGGATACCGAGAGATCTTAGGGATACTAAGAGATCCCTCGTGTATACGGTGAGGATACCAAGAGATCCTCGGTTATCATTCCTGTTGAGAGCAGCATTTCCTTGCATTGTCTTGTTTCTGTTTTCTATTACTGTATTCCTTATTTATCCTGTTTAGATTCTCGCTGTAGACTTTATCTATATTGTTTTTCCTTATCCTATCATCTATTTTGTTTAATTTCAGTAGGGCCCTGACCTTCCTCGTCACTACCCAACCGAGATTAGGCTTGGCACTTACTGAGTACCGTTGTGTTGTACTCATGCCCTTTTTACACATGTTTTTCATGTGTAGATCCAGGTAGCTCTACCCAGGCGTATCATCCTCGAGGCGGAGAGATATAGCAGAGACTTTGGGGTACAAATACCGCGTCCGTAGACCAAGAGTCTCTTTCTCATTCTCGCTTTAGCAGTTAGCTTTTTCCCCTTCGTACTATGCATTTTAGACATTCTGGAGTTAGAGCAATGTATTTACTTTCTGTTAGCCTGTGTTCCCGTGAGTTTCTGGGTTTTGGGGTGATATTGTACACTTCTGCATTATTGAGTTTGTATATGCCGAGCGGCATTTATATACAGTTTCTTTTAGTTGTTCAGTTTTAATTAATTATTCTACAAGCTATGTTGTTTTTCCGCATTGTTAGGCTTACCTAGTTTTAGGAATAGGTGACATCACAACATGTTCACGGAGGGAGAACTGGGGTCGTGACATGGACCCAATGAGTTGTTGCAACATTCCTTTAATTTCAAACAACCCATCCTCTTGTCACAATATATGTTGTTGTTGAGGTTGGTTATAAGCTAGGTATTGATTGTGCTAATTGTGCCCATGTTGCCTTCGATAAGGCACAACCTGACCCTGTGGTCGTGCAGCTCCACGATTATTATTATTGTTATACTGCTACTGTGGTGGCCTATATTGTTGATTCTAATGTCCCCAAGTCTGACCACCTTGTCTTTGACCTCCATTGTTGCCACATAGTTCATATTCTTTTGACAGTTCTGATTGTCACTTTCACCACTCCATGAGCATACATATGGATGATTAATGCATGGTTTGCATAATCATCCATTTGTCGTGTCAACTATGTGCACCTAATTCTACCCTGACTCATCAATCATTTTGGTTAGGATACTCAATTGTGTCATCATCATAGCCATATTCTCAGCCATAGAGTTGTTTGGGTCTAAAACTACTGAGTGGACTACAAGAGTGATTGTTGAGTCTCTTGTCATCCGTCCTGGATTTTGAGCCATTTTATCAAGTAAGACCTTACATTCCCAGAATAAGTTGCTAAAAATGCTCCATCTGCTAAAGCATCCACATTGGCCTTCAAGTTGTCTACCAATCCCATGTAGATCCTTTGCCTCAATATCTAATCTGGAATGCCATGATATGGACATTTAACTAGCATACCTTTGAACCTCTTCAACATTTCTTGCAATGTTTTAGTTGGTTTCTGCTTGAAGCTTAATATCTCATCAACTTGCTTGGCAGTCTTATTGGTGGGTAGAACTTGTCAAAAAATACTTCACTAATTCCTCCCAAGTGGTAATGGAGTTTATGTGGAGCGAATTGAGACAAGTCGGAGCCTCTCATGTCACCGAGAATGGAAACAACAACAACCTTATTGCTTTCGGTGTCACATTTGGTTTCCTTTGTGTGACACATCAATGTTTTATACTTAAATGCCACGCAAGAGGGGGGTGATTTGTGTGGTACCCAATTTTCGCTTAACTAGATTGTAGAAGGACCTGGTTCTTCTATGTGTTCCAAGTACTACTATTTGTAGCATAATAAGTAATGAAAATAAAGAACACATATATTTTTACGTGGAAAACAGTTGGCTCAAAAAGTGAAAAAACCACGACCTACTACTCAGTAGGATTTTCCCAAACTTCCACTAAAATCACTAAGCCAAAAACTGCATTTACAAAAACTCTTTTGTGAACCTAGGATTAACTCTAATCCCGTTATGGCACACAACCTCAACAGTTGCAATAACTTCAAGTTAACTCTAACTTGAACACTCTAGGTACCTAATACAATGGCTTCTATAAAAGCTAAGAGGTGCAATGTAAAATCACCTACTTCAGTTGAACTAGAATAAAGGATAGACACTTGGAACTGGTTCTTCTATCTTGTTGAAGTAGCTTCAGGTTTGCACACTTGAATCACACATAAATTGCTTGCAAAATTGCCTTTCTCTTTTGCTCTCAATTTACGTTTAACGTCTGCTTATGTGCATTACCTATAAAAGAGAACAATACTGATATTTAATGGGTTTGTAATTAGAGATTGACTAGGATATAGATGCTATTCTTCTATGGTAGAAGAGTTCTAGTCGATCTCATACTCTAACACTATCCTCTTACTAAACTGTGTTCTCTTCGTGTAACGAGTCTTTCTCTTCTTATCCATTATGTAACATTTTCGATCAGATAAGGAGATATTACTTTTGATAAGTTAGATTTATCTCCTTCACGTGCATCTCACATGTTTGGGTTGATCATGCATGTGCTTCATAAGATAGACTTGGTCCATGTCTGAGTTCTTTTGTCAGTCTTCAAAACTTTACCTTTACTTGGCCAACAAATTCCCCGTTTTTGATGATGACAAACTCAGTGCTTTTTACTTACTTGGATCCTATAAGAACTCATCTTAACCATCAATACAAAGTTTAGAAAATTCATTTATCATCAAGGACCGAGTTAATTAGGTTATAAATATCACTTATTCAGAATATGTAAAGCACAATATCTCTTCCCCCTTTTGGAATCATCGAAAAATTGCATACAAAGTGTGAATCCCATATTTTAATAAGTACTCATGGACACTGGGGCAACTGCAAGTGCAATCGTAGATTAATCATTAGTAATCAAGCAAATATATTTAAACAATCAAGGAAATATTAACATTTAACAAGAGCAAAAACAGTAGATATCATTGATAGAACATATGTTGCTACCACAATCCATAACCAGAAAGCAAAAATATTCAAAACATGAGTAAAAAGAAAGAAAAATCCCTAATCCGGGTCGCTGAAGGTACTAGATAGGTTCAGGATATAAAGGCTAGAATTCCTAAGGCTTGGGGAGTTAGAGGGTTGGTTTTGGGCTTGGAGAAGATTCAGCATCTTATGAAGAATCCCATCATTCTACTCCTTTTCCTTGGGAAGCTCAATTCTGAGAGCATCAATCTCATATTCAACTTTTGCCAAACGAGCCTTTAGCCCAGCTATCTCAGCATCCTTGGCTTCACTTTCCTGAACATGAGCCCTGAATTTACTGTTGATAGGCGTCTTCTTGGATGAACTAGGTTCATTTGGGATGGAATTGACTAAATAGTCACAAGCAAGTAGAGTATTAATACCAAAGTAATCCTTGCTTGTAGCCATTTCCCAATTCTTCAGAGGCACATTACACCTATCGAAAATGGTAGTCAGAATAAAGCCATAGGGGGTAGCATGAGCCTTGGAGCCATTGATAACCCTGTCCAGTAGCTTGATGATGAATGCAGGACAATTAATTTGTCTTCCACTTTCAAGGCACTCCATTATAACTAAGTCCATATAATTTGAAATATGCCTTCTCTCCTGCCTGGGCAGTAGGCACTTGTTGGAAAACTCAAAAATGACTTTGTGTTGTGGCTTCATATCATTATTATGCACAAACTTGGCCTCATTCACCTCTGCAACATTACAAAATCTCCTAGTGATTGTAAGGGCAGATGGAAGGGAATCCAGACTTGGCCATCTCTTTCTGGTGTAATCATCATATCCCTTAGCAGGGATGTCTAGAATCTCTCCCAGTTTCTCTGCATCAAATGTCACTTGAACTCGTTTGACTTTACTTGTAACTCTGCCATCTTGACTTCATCATTTTCCATGAATCCAATGATTTCATTTCTGGCTAATCTCTCATCCATCTGAAGATCTATGCCCTTCCAGCCCTGAGCAGCTAGTGTGTCAACCAAACGAACCATCCCTGGTTCTACCAAATCTTTCAGCAATCTTCCATTCAAAATATTTCTTTTGACAAATGTGGCCAACTTGTCTTGTTCACCATCAGACTTACTTTCATCCTCACCACTCCATTCCTCATCTTCGGAACTCTAACCTGTTTGCTTTTTACTGCAGACTTGGTCCTCTTGGCAAATGAAGGTTCAAGAGCCTCAAACACAAAGGAAGACTTCTTATAAGAAGTCTTGGTCATTTTTGGGCTTAGGAGTCTGAACCTCCACTGTTGTAACTTTATCCTAATGGACCTATTCCATCTGCTGAACATCAACAACTTTTGAGGACTCTGCACCCTTTCCTTTTCCTTTACCCATCCTTTCTTCTTACTTTCAGCCAAAGATTTTTGTAGATCACTCTCACTCTGTTTCACCTTGCTTCTTGTGGCTCTTCCCTTTGGCAAGTAAGTTTCAATAGTTATAGGGAGAAGGCCTTTCATTTCTTGGAAGGTGTAGCAGCACCGGGTGCTTTTGGTGTGGGAGTTTTCCTTTTCTTTGGATCGTAAATTGCACCTACCCTTTTTAGAAGATCTGCTAGGGATTCTTCAGTTGAAGAACCAGGTTCATCTCTCTGTGAACTTATATTAACTAAACACTTAAGAAGATTCACAAGAACCACTTCCCCTTGACTTCTTGCCACTTTCTTCAATAGTTTCATGTGCAACCCCATAAATTGCAAGTAAAGGCAATTCAGCAGTGGGTGAGTAATCAGCCACTCCTTTCCCTTTTTTGCCCTCATATTACCACATTCACCCTCTCTCTTCTTTTATTTTCAAATATATTTTTACCTCCACTCCTTCTTAACTCAGGTAATTCCACATCCCTGATAGGCCCAACCAAAACGAACCTATTTTCTAAATTTACAGTCAAAGAAGAACTTACCTTAGAAAGGTATTTTTGAGCCTTCTTATAATCAAAAGACCCAAGTCCTTCCCCCTCACTAGCAGATTTGTACGACTCAGAATCAGAGTCAGAATCCGAATCTTAACCTGACTTGCCTTTAAATTCTTATTCAATTTCTTTGAGAGAGCACCAGATGCCACCATTTTCCGAGCAAGCATTTTTACTCTCCTTAGCTTAGGTTGGGGAGTCGTGCTAGGTGGAGGAGGAATATATGAATCAAAGGGACTGGGTTGTGGAAGAGTTCTAGGGCTGCCTTATGGGTTTGTCATTATAGCTGATTTCTTGAGAGAATTTGTGAGTTAAACTTTTGAAGAAGAAAGCAGTTAAGAGTGAAGAAGGTTTTTGACGGTTTTGAATTATGAGGGTGGCAGGAAGTAATAATGAGTATTTAAAGGGAAAGACTCATTTTAACGAATAACGGTAGCTTTAGTGGTCAATTAGAGGTCTAATCAACCTAAAATTGTAGGTTGAACGAACGGTTAGACTTCCCTAGATTTTAGGCAATTTTTGTGGTTAGAATTCTAATGAGGACGGAACTGGTTCAAAATTAAACGGATAGGATTTTCAAGGAGTTGAAGAATTGTAGGACTCTGCTCATGATTTAAATATTTTTATTTCTAATTGTGCAGAATATAGAAAACATACCTTGGCATTCAGATGAAACAATACTGAAGAACCAAGTTTTTCATTTTGAATTGTCTTGATAATGCCTCAATTTACCACAATAGAGAAAATTTTATAAGAGATCAGTGAGTCATATTAACACGTCACAGGAGTATACTATTTACAGTATGAATCTGAGTAAAAATTAATCTAGATATTTACACAAGTTCAGATTTCCTAGCCAAAATGTTTTTCATTGTGCATTCTGAGCTGGTCCCATTAGGTGATCTTAATCATCCCTAATTCTAACATGTTCCTTTCAACTCTACTCGGTGCTTTAGTAAAGATGTTAGTAATTTGTTTAACAATAGCACAGAATTCTATGGTAATCAATCATTTCTCATAGTTATCTCTTAAGAAGTGATACTTAACATCTATGTGCTTAGTCCTCTTATGATGAACATGGTTCTTTGTCATACTTATAGCACTAGTGTTATCATAGAAGATGGGAATGCAACCAACTTCAATGCCAAAATCTATCAGCCGTTGTTTGATCCACAACAATTGAGCAAAACAAGAGGCAGCAACAACATATTTAGCCTCAGCAGTGGATAAGGCCACTAAATTCTACTTTTTAGTGGCCCATGATACAAGACATGAACCAAGAAAATGTGCCATACTTGAGGTGCTCTTCCTATCCATAAAAAAGACTGCATAGTTAGCATCAGCATACCCTACTAGATTGAAATTGCTACCTTTAGGGTACCAAAGACACAAATTTGTAGTGCCTTTCAAAAATCTCAGTATCCTCTTGAGAGCTGTCAACTGAGATTCCTTAAGATTTGCCTAAAAAGGAGCACAAATCCCTACACTGAAAACTATGTTAGGTCTGCTAGCAGTAAGATAGAAAAGTGAACCAATCATACCCCTATACAACTTCTGATCAACAGATGAATCAGGTTCATCTACGTCTAATTTAGTAGCTGTTGCAATGGGTGTGTTTATTTACTTTGATTCATCCATTTTAAACTTTTTAATCAACTCTTTTGCATATTTCTGCTGATGGATCATGGTTTTGGATTTTGTTTGATCAGTAAGCCTAAGAAAAAGTTAAGCTCATCAATCATACTCATTTCAAACTCACTCCCTATTAATTAGCAAAATACTTACTTAGTTTGTCAGTGGTTTCCCCAAAAATTATGTCATCAACATATATTTGTACCACAAGAAGATCTTTACCTTTTTCTCTCAGGAATAGAGTACTGTCAATTTTACCTCTTTTGTAGCCATGTTCAAGTAGGAATTTCGACAGTCGTTCATACCATGCTCTAGGAGCCTTCTTAGTCCATATAGAGCCTTGTCTAATTGTACACATGTTCCGGACACTCCTTGCTCTCAAACCCTGGAGGTTGTTTGACAGACACTTCTTCTTTTAGGTAGCCATTCAGGAAGGTACTTTTGACATCCATCTGATGAAGAGTGAATTCCTTGTGTGCTACAAAGGCTTTGAGGAGTCTTATTGCCTCCAGTCTTGCAACTTGTGCAAAGGTTTCATCATAATCTATACCCTTCTCTTGGCTATAACCTTGGACCACAAATCTTGCCTTGTTCCTTGTAATTGTTCCATCTTCATCAAACTTGTTTCTAAAGACCCATTTAGTGCCAATTACTGATTTGTCCTTGGGTATTGGAACTAGATGCCAAACTTGACTTCTCTAAGACTAATTGAGTTCATCTTGCATTACATTTACCTAATCTGCATCGTGGAAAGCCTCAACAATATTTTTAGGTTCAATAAGATATAGGAAAGCATCAAAAGCATAGAGATTCTTTAATTGTGATCTAGTTTTAACTCCAGAGGTTGGATAAGTGATTATATTCTCAATGGGATGAGAACTTTGATACTTGTTAGGTTTCACAACCAACTGCTTTCTGCTTGATGTTCCCCCATGTTCTGTTGCAGAGGAACAGGGTTATGAACAGGTTCCTTTAGGGAATTGGTTTCAGTTCCTCTTTGTTCAGTTCCCCCTGTCAGGTTGCCCGGGATAGAAGAACTTGTTTCATCACATGTTCCTTCTTTTGGTGCAACTTTAGCTTGAGCTGATACTTCACTCAATTCTTTTACCATCCTAATAGCTTCATCTTTATGTTCCTGTCTCTTAGAAAGAATGTTAGTTTCATCAAAAATAACATGTACACTTTCTTCTACACATAAAGTTCTTTTATTGAACACTTTATAAGCTTTGCTATCTGAAGAATATCCCAAGAATACTCCCTCATCACTTCTGGGATCAAACTTACCTAGGGAGTCCTTTCCATTATTGTGTACAAAGCACTTGCATCCAAATGCCCTAAGATGGGATATATTTGGTTTTCTCCCTTTAAGTAACTCAGGGAGTCTTCTCTACAAGAGGACTAGTCATGCATCTATTAATGATGTAACATATAGTATTTACAGTCTCTGCCCAGAAGCTATGGGGCAGTTTACTAGAAAGAAGCATAATCCTAGCCATATCTTCAAGAGTCCTATTCTTTCTTTCAACTACTCCATTTTGTTGAGGAGTCCTAGGGGCAGAAGATTTATGATCTATATCATTCTCATCATAAAATTCAGCAAACTTAGTATTTTAAAATTCAGTTCCATGATCAGACCTAATTGATGCAAGTTGATTACCTAGTTGTTTCTGAGTTTTTCTAACAAAGGCAGTAAACATGTCAAATGCTTCATCCCTAGCTGTTATAACAGTACCCCAGGAAAATCTAGAATAATCATCAACAAGAACCATCACATATTTCTTACCATCTCTGCTTAATATTCTCATTGGACTACATAGATCCATATGAACCGGTTCCATCGCCCTGGTTGTGCTTACCATTTTCTTATTTTCAGAGGATGATCTTACCTGCTTCTATGATGAACCAAAAGTTCATCACTTGTTTTAAATTAAATTTATGTTTTTGAGGCCTTGAACACCTCATTTAGAGTCACCTCGATTTGTGTGCACAGTCCGAGTGTGTAGTCAAAAAGTATAAATATAAAAATCTATGAAAAATGGTAAAATTTGGCTATAAAATGAGTTAATTTGACTTCGGTCAACGTTTTAGGTCTGGGACCCATGATTTGACGGTCCTGGAGGGTCCGTAGGAAAATATGGGACTTGGGCGTATACCTGAAATCGAATTCCGAGGTCCCGAGCCCGAGAAATAAATTTTTAAAGAAAATTGTTTTCTGAAATTATTTAAGGAAATTTGAAATGAAATTTGATTTGAACATGCTAGTATCAGGCCCGTAATTTGGTTACGGTGCCAGGTATATTTCTTATATATGATTTAAGATGTTTCTATAAAATTTGGTGAAAAACGGACGTCGTTTGACGTGATTCAGACCCAAAATGCTAAATTTAATGTTTTATAAAGTTTGAGAAAAATCCTTTGATTTTGAGGTTTAATTCGTTGTTATTGAGGTTATTTTAGTGATTTGATCTCACGGATAAGTTCGTATGATGGTGTTGAGTTAGTAGGTATATTTGGTTAGGTGCCCCGAGGACTCGGGTGTGTTTCGGATGTGTTTCGGGAAGTTTTGGACTTAGGGAAAATTTGTAGATTTTCCACTACAGGTGATCAGGCCTGTTGTTCATCGCGATCGCGTAGTCACTCTCTCGATCGCGTAAGGTAAATACGGATAGGGGTCGATTTTTTGTTCGCGAACGCGGAGCTTTGGGGATTGATAATCGCGAACACAACCTGTGTAATGCAAATGTGTAGTGTTAATTGGAGGGGGTGGGATTCTAGTCGTTCTTCTACGCGAATGCGTACGTGTGTCCGCGAACGTGAAGGTCAAGGGGTTCAACCCTTCATGAATGCATGGAAGAACACGTAATCGCGTAAGTCCACTTACTGGCAGCCTTCGCGATCGTGACGGTGTTCTTGGGAACGCGATGAACACTGTCACCCTACACTTAAAACAATAGCAAATACGGAATTTGTTTAAAATTTCATAACTTCTTCATCTCAACTCAAAATTGGGCGGTGTTTGAAAGAGGATTTCACCACAAATTCATAGGTATGTAATCTTAGACTCATTTTCTTCAATTTCCATTAACACCCATTAGATTTCTATTCTTAAATCTTTTGAATAAGGGTAGAAATTTAGGAATTTGGGCAAAGTTAGGGCTTTTTGATTAATTGTGATTTAGACCTCGTTTTTGGGGTCAAATTCTTGAAATAATTATATATTCGGGCTCGTGGGTGATCGGATTTTGGTTCGAACCTCTTGTTTTGACCAAGCGGGCCCGGGGTCGATTTTTGGATTTTTGGGAAGAATGGTTAGAAAGCTATAATTAAGCATTGGAATTGGATTGTTTAGCATTTATTGATGTTATTAAATCGATTATGCATAGCTACGATTGTGTTGGAGTCAAATTCATAAGGAAAGGAGGTATTTGAGGCTTGAGTTGGCCGTGGAAGTTTGAGGTAAGTGTCCGGTCTAACCTTAGCTTGAGGGATTTGGAGTTGTGTCCTATTTGCTAATTTCTTCTTGTTGAGTACAACATATACGAATGCTGGCGAGTATCTATACGTTGGTGTCGAGCATGACTGTCAGTCTTAAATTGATATTTGTTGCATTCTTAAGTGATTATACGGATGCTTTAATTGATGATTCTCGATATTGGGCAAGGATTTAGCTTATTTTTGTGGAATTTATTTATGACTGAGTATTGGTATTAATTGAGCTGAGTAGAAGTTGAGTTAAGATTGGTTATAGCTGATTCTCCCTTGCCGGGACGTTTGTTTCGATATTGTTGTTCCCTTGCAGGGAAGTTATTATATTATTTTGTTCCCTTGCCGAGAAATTATTATATTGTTTGTTCCCTTGCCGGGATGTCCTTGTGATTTTGTATTGGCTTGAAATGGGAGCGGGTGGTACGCCTACAACAAGTTATAATGAAATGGGAGCGGGTGGTACGCCTACCACAAGTTATAATAAAATGGGAGGGAGTGGTATGCCTGCCACGAGATTTAATGAAATGGGAGCGGGTTGTACGCCTACCACGAGATTTAACAAAATAGGAACGGGTGGTACCCCTACCACAAGATATGAGAAATGGGATCGCGTTGCACGCTTGCAACAAGATGTGAACTGAAAGTGAAATTTGCCTTTGTTTTCCTTATCCGTGTTAGAAGTTAAATTTTGGTTTCCTTATTATTCTCTTGAGATTCTATTTTTATCTGCTATCCCCGAAGCATGTTTCCCCCTTCTTATCTTTTATTGCTTGTATCAGTTTATTTTCCGCCATGTATATATATGATTGTACAAGTTTATCTGGAGTCTATTCCTAGCCTCGTCGCTACCTTGTCGGGGTTATGCCAGGCACTTACCAGCGCATAGGGTCGGTTGTGCTGATACTACACTCTCTACTCTGTGCAGGTACCGGAGCAGCCGATGATCAGCAGCAGTAGGGGAGCCAGCCTTCAGTCCATCGAGACTTCGAGGTAGCCCTGCAGGCGTCAGCGGGCCCTACATCTCTTCTATTAGTTCTTATGTTCTGCTATCATTTGTACTCGAGACAGACTATGTTCTTTCTTTCAAACACTTATATGTAGTAATCATAGATAGTCCGTGAATGTTGTGATTCCAGTTTCCAGGTAGAGGCATATGTTGATTTATGTATTATTCTATTTTATTTTGTCTAAGTCTTCCGCTTAAATCTCATATTCCGTTGTTATTTAATTTTTTTCATCTGTTAAATGCAAGTTGTTAAAAAGATTAAAATGAAGGAGTTAAAGATTTCTGAACTTCGTGGCTTGCCTAGCTTCTACGAGTAGGCACCATCACGACTCCCGAGGGTGGAAAATTCGGGTCATGACAAGTTGGTATCAGAGCACTAGGTTACATATGTCTCATAATTCACGGACAAGCTTAGTAGAGTCTGAGGGATCGATACGGAGACGTCTATATTTATCCCCCGGAGGCTAAATAGTTAGGAAAACTTCACATTTATTCTTTCTTGTCGTGTTGTTTGGTTTCTCAATTCTAATTGAATTTCTACTCCGTTCTTTCGCAGATGGAAAGAACACGCACTTCCTCATCTACCAATCAGCAACCTGAGCCCCCAGTAGTAGCTCCCACGACGGGTAAAGGGCAAGGTTGAGGCCGTGCTAGAGGTCGAGGTAGGGGCAGAGATCAACCCAGGGTAGCAGCACCCGAAGCGGAGCCTCAGATTTATTTTGATGATAAGGTTCCAGCCCCAACAGTTCTGGTAGGCCCAACTCATATCCCATAGGGGTTTATTGCTACCCAGTTCTTCAGGATGCTCGGGTCCGTCTAGTGGGCCTTATGGACAGTGTCACTAGGGCAGGTTTACTTCTTGTAGCACCAGCCGTCTCTCAGGTTGGAGGAGCGGCTTATACTCCTGCTACTCGCACTCTGGAGCAGGTAACTCCTTAGTTTCAGACTCCAGCGGTTCAGCCGGATGTGGTATCTTAGACCGGGGATCGTGCAGCCATGTCTATCGATGCTTTGAGGAGATTGGACAGGTTCACCAAGCTCTTCACTACTACTTTCAACGGTGCATCTACTGAGGATCCCCAGGATTATTTAGACATTTGTTATGAGGTTCTTCGGAATATGGTTATTGTTGAGACCAATGGGGTTAATTTTGCTACATTTCGCTTATCTGGATCCGCCAAAACATGGTGGATGGATTATTGCTTAGCTAGACTAGAAGGATCGCCTGCCTTGACCTGGGAGCAGTTCACATGGCTATTTTTGGAGAATTTTCTCCCTATTACACAGCAAGAGGCCTATCAGAGGCAGTTTAAGCGCCTTCAGCAAGGATCCATAACTGTCACCCAGTATGAGACTAGATTCATAGATTTGGCTCGACATGCCCTTATTATACTTCCCACTGAGAGGGAGAGAGTAAGATGGTTTATTTGATGGACTCATTCACCTGATTCGTGTCCAAATGTCTAGAGAGACTAGGAGTAAGATATCCTTCCAGGATGCGGCCAATGTGGCCAGGAGGATTGAGATGGTAATATCATAGGGGGTGGTCATCGGGCAAATAAGAGGCCCTGTCATTTAGGCAAATTCAGTGGTACCTCGTTTAGAGGTAGAGATTCATATGGTAGAGGCCATCCTCGTAGGCCTTTCAGTCAGCTCTTTAGGTTTCTCACGGTGCTTTAGGTAGCCGTGGTACTCAGATGCAGTACTATGATCAGTAGTCCTTCAGTGCACTACCAGTACCTACCAGTGCACCACTACTATAGAGTCTCCAGGGTCGTCAGCCCTAGCAGCCGAGGTCTTGTTTTACTTGTGGCGACACGAGGCACATTGCTAGTTATTGCCCTCGTGCACCAGGTGGCTCTCAACATCAGAGTTATCATGCCATGGTACAGGCACCAGGTGTTCCACAGCCCGCCCAGCCAGCTAGAGGTGGGGATAGATGTGCTAGAGGTAGAGCTCAGGCCGCTAGAGGTAGAGGCCAGCCAGCAGCAAACCGACCAAAAGATGTGGTTTCGGGTGGTGGGGCCCAGGCCCGATGTTATGCTCTTCAATCCAGGCCCGAGGATGAGGCATCAGATGCAGTTATTACAGGTACGATTCTGGTTTATGATTGAGATGCTTCAGTGTTATTTGATCCAGGGTCTATGTATTCGTATGTGTCATCTTATTTTGCACCGCACCTAGTCATGCCTAGTGGTTCATTGAGTGTTCCTTTTATGTGTCTACACCGGTGGATGATTTTATTGTGGTCGATCGAGTCTATCGTTCTTGTACTATGGTGATTGGGGGAACTTGAGACTCGTGTAGATTTGTTGCTTTTACACATAGTTGACTTTAATGTTTTATTGGGGATGGACTGGTTATCACCTTACCATGCTATCTTGGACTGTTATGCCAAGACTATTACCCTAGCTTTACCGGGTATGCCTTGTTTAGAGTGGAGAGGGACTCCTAATCATTCTACCCATAGTGTTATCTCGTATGTGAAGGCTCGGCGTATGGTCGAGAAGGGGTGTTTGGTCTATTTGGCATATGTTTGTGATTCTAGTGTTGAGGTTCCCTCTATTGATTCTGTGCCCGTTGTTCATAAGTTTCCTGAGGTTTTTCCTTCAGACATACCTGTAATGCCACCCGACAGGGATATTGACTTTTCCATTGATTTAGATCCGGGAACTCAGCCCATTTCTATTCCGTCGTATTATATGGTCCCGCCTAAGTTGAAAGAGTTAAAGGAACAGTTGCAAGATTTGCTTGAGAAGGGTTTCATTAGGCCTAGTGTTTCGCCTTGGGGTGCACCGGTGTTGTTTGTCAAGAAGAAGGATGAGTCAATGAGAATGTATATTGCTTACCGGTAATGGAACAAGGTTACGATAAAGAATAAGTATCCGCTACCGAGGATTAATGATTTGTTCGATCAGCTTCAGGGTGCCAAGGTATTTTCAAAGATTGACTTGAGATATGGCTATTATCAGTTGAGGATTAGGGCATCTGGTGTCCCTAAGATAGCTTTTCGCACTCGGTACAGGCATTATAAGTTCTTGGTTATGTCATTCGGGTTGACAAATGCCCCAGCAGCTTTTATGGACTTGATGAACTGACGGTTCAGTCCTTATTTGGATTCGTTCGTGATAGTCTTCATTGATGATATATTGATATATTCCCGTAGCCAGGAGGAGCACGAGCAGCACCTTAGAGTGGTTCTTCAGACCCTGAGAGATAGTCAGTTATATGCGAAGTTCTCAAAGTGTGAGTTATGGCTGAGTTCAGTTGTATTTCTGGGTCATATTGTATCAGTAGAAAGTATTCAGGTTGATCTGAAGAAGATTGAGCCAGTCAAGAACT